>JAVQJL010031350.1:0-14247 GCA_036024295.1 Nannoperca obscura | reverse complement strand
ATCCCAGCTAGCATCGGGCAAGAGGCAGGGTACACCCTGGACAGGCCGCCAGTCCATCACAGGGCTAACACAGAGACAGACAACCATTCACAACCTCATTCACACCTACAGCCAATTTAGAATCACCAATCAACCTAACAAAATCAGTGTCTCACAGGGAGGATTCTATGAAGTGAACTTGAACTAAGGATTTAAATTTTGGTATGTTATGCTGTCAAAAAACCGCCTATACTAAAAGTTGACCAAAACACAGGTAACACTTCAAAGTTGTATTGTACAATAGGAGGCATCAGCTATCTCTAAGAAGGAATACGCAAGCGTATAATTACAACATATTAATAAGCATAAAAACGAATTATTAAGAATAGATGATTAACATGAATAAATGATAAGTTATAAGCTTACAACTAAATTTACTTTGACAGTTCCTTTAGCCCACCTTTTGCGCATGTCGGTGAAAGGGGCGATGTCATGCTGTGGACTGCCAGTTCTGAAACTTTGGGATGCATTGGGATAATTTTCAGAGCAGCTCCTTATAATTTGCTGAGTATATCTGATTTTTTGCTAACAGCAACAACAGTTTGATTGAGAGAATCTGTACTGTAGTTTAACAGAATAATGTTGAGGACAGCTCTGTGTAGATATTGCAACCACCTGTGTAAAGCGGGGTTTATACTAAATGTAGTAGAGGAGGCTTGTGTGCAGTTTGCACATTTCCTCAGCCTGACCAGGATCCCAGCTCACGACCGTCTTTTCCTTTGTCTCCTCCATTGTCCATGTACAGCAACAGGTAATCCAAGCCAGCACCTGCAATGTGATGTGCATAAATTCTCTATTATATTGTATGATTGGGTTTGTTTGTGCGGTGCACATTATGTGAAAAAGTCAAATTATAACAAATAACTAAAGAAAAAAGTTAAGGAGGAGCCAGAGACAAATCAGAATCAGAATCAGAAATACTTTATTAATCCCAGAAGGGAAATAGCTTTTTGATACAGTTACAATGCTCAATAAAGTGATTGAAAAAAGAATAATAAACAGTAGAAAAATAGAGGGTGTAGAGGTGTAGAGGGTTTGGACCAGGGGCCGGAGCTGCTCCAGGACGAGTCTTTCGAGGGCCTTCATGATGTGACACGCATTATAACACACGCATTATAACACACGCATTATAACACACGCATTATAACACACGCATTATAAGCTCAGCTAATGGATTGTAAGGTGAAATATCTCTTTTAACCAGAGAAGAAATTATATGTTCAACTCTGGTACAAATCATTAATGGCATTATTTGGACTTGTGTATTGCTAAATAATTAATAAGAAGAAGAATTTGACCTTTCCTTAGATATAAAATATTGTGACCACCACACCAGAAGTATTAAAGTCATTTTCAGCCTGGCCCTTCTCTAGAGAATAAAGTGTGTGTGTACCTGTTGTGTGTGTGTGTTTCTGTGTATTCCTGTGTGTGTGTTTCTGTGCACAAAAACAATTTATGTAATGCTGCTTCCCCAATAGATCCTTACCTTAATCCTCTTTGAGCTAGCATAGTAAGCCGCACAGCTCATCTCCCATCACATTTTACCTTGATCCTCAACCTCTGTCAGAAATCATCACCGTAATCCACAGATTAGTCAGCAATCTCTTTTTTATTCTGACTGTCTAGGTGAATTATTGAAATGGTGTTAAGATTATTAATATACTGTTGCGATGGTCTATCACTGCAGAGTAATTTACAAATGGGGCAGATAAGAAAGAACAGCTTCTGTGTTGTTTTGGTTGTAAATGTATTGCGGTTGCTTGCTGGTGATGTAGAGTGGGATTATGATCATTATCTAACATCGCATGTACACCGACACATAAATGGACACACACATACAGTATGCTTTATCTGCTTGACTCCTTCACTCCTTGTACTGTATAGTGGTGCAGTCTTTTAGAACCACTTTGTATGTTAGGAGCCTTAAGAGGCTTTTCCGCCAGTGATAAGCCATGTCAATAAATTCAGGTATTAGTCAGATCCCACTCCAAAGCCAGCAGACTGTGTAGAACTGTACTGGAAATGTGTATTTTCCATTGCAGAATCTCAGCATCAGATATCAGACTTCCTCACTGGTTGGTTCTGTTGACTACTCACACTCTTATACTCTCTCTCTCTCTCTTTCTCACTCTGTGTCTTTATTATCCAGTCCTAAAATGAGTGTATCTGTTGCTTGTTTTCTCATTTCAGTTCCATTCGGTTCCAATTACTGGTTTTGAGAGGCTGAAATATATTTTGTTTGCAAAATATTCGTCCAATTTATTTATTTATTTATTTATTTATGTCTGCCTTTCTTTCTTTTCTCGTGTATGCTGATTTCAGAGTGCCGGCATTCTTTGCAGATTATAAGCGGAACTTTTATAGAAACAGTACACCAAGATGTATTTCTTGGCTTGTATTTAAGCCCTCACATTGACTGTAACTGCAGGCACTTACAGTACATTCGCCCATCGTCTAGGCCATTTAAGGAAACTATCAATCAAAATTCAAAGAGGGAAGCTTCTCATTACATATAGTCACCCTGTGTTTTGTTTCTTAACTGACGACTCCACCTGCATTATTTTCTTCCCTTCTCAAAGAGGACAGGAAGTATGCGAGCCAGTGATCATATGTAGTTTTAGTTCTCTGTGGTCTGAGGTTTGAGTCTTTTTGAAACCAGGACTTTGTTCTGTATGATTGATATATAGAGGGTTGAGTTGGTCCTTGACTCAGAAGTATGAGGGTAGGAGATAATGACACCCCCTCCCCTCCATACACACACACACACACACACAAACACACACAAATTAGGAGGACCTTCTCTCTCCCCTTTCATTATAAGGCTTTGGAAACACTATAGGATAGTACGCCTTTGCAATGAACCCGGTGACATAGAAAGGCTGTTAAATGTGCTGGCTTTTTTATTAATATTTATTGACTGATTTTCTTTGTCATTTTCTTCTATGTAATTCAAATCAATATGGCATGAATGTAACAAGACAATACTGCCAAAGTGTCAAATAAAGTAATAGGTAAAAAAGAAAAAATACAAGTAATAAAATTATGCAATATGACACAATATGTTTGTCCCTTTTGGGCATCTGTCTCCACTTCTGTTTCCATTTCTGTGGACTCTTGTCTCCCTCTCTTATAGTCTTTTTTCACTTTGTCTCTTTGTGTCACCATCGCTGTTTCTCAGTCTTCCTCAGTTCCCCTGTCTTTTTTGACATAGTTCGGAGACAAAGCTGTGGATTGATGATGACATGACAGTGTAGAGTGTACTGCATTGTCAGGCAGCTACCCGTACTGCCCTCGGCAGTTGTGGCAGTGTTGTCATGGATGAATGAACACACTGTTTTGACACAGGGTGCGACAGTGTCAAATAACAAATCCCTGTTATGTTCTGTCAAGTTTTATAAGTTGTTAGACCTTGTAAGTCTTTTAGGACCACTAAAAACTTTGAAAGTGCACTTGAGCCTGTAACATCTATTAAAGCTTTCAGTGTATTTTCATGTAAATTATTATAATACAATGAACCTATTACAGATGTATTCAGAAATAATTTAGCAGTAAAAAATTATTTTAAAAGAGTCCCACTGCTAGCAAGAGCTGTGATATAATTTTATATGCTTAACTACTAGAGCAATTGAGACAGTAAATTCCTCATTTGGGACCAAGACTGAAAAAGTTTAATAAGCCAGGGCTTTTAATCATTGCTACCAATTAATTGCTTTCCCCTTACATCACTATTCAGTTCAGTAGTCAGTCAGTGAGTTACTAAAGGAGGTCACTGCCAGTGCAATTAATATTTTTATACATTTGATTAGCATGGATGTTAGCATTATCAGATGATGGCCGTGTCGTCTTTGTAGAGCAGAGAATATGTTTGTAATGTTAAGTGATCTTCTACTGTTTGATTGTAAAATCTATTATTGCTGTGATGCAGTCCTCCTTTTAAAACTATGTAAAATGTGTTTAGGTGGTGTGAAATCAAATACACTACATTTTTGCTGAACTGTACCACAATACTGCTTACACCCAGGAATTGTATTGAATCATTAGCTTATCAAACACTGCCAAGAAGCTCTTGGCATTATTGATGCTGTGCTGATTTCAGAAGCATAATTCTTTCAAAGGTAGATGGCTGTAGGCTACTTAAGTATGACCTTGCAGAGGCCCATGCACAGCACTTAGAGAGAAGATGCTTCTGTAGTTCTTCAGGGAACCATAAAGAGAGAATATGCTGATCATGATGGCATATGCTGTCATTTTGTCAGTAGAAACTGTAAAATCACTGCTGCAGTTTGATGGAAAATTATATTTTCAAAGATGTGGTACTGACAAATAAGTATTCTGCTGAAAATTGTGTTTTTTATATAGCACTAACATTCAGCTTCTTGTTGTTAATATTGCTTTTGTTCATATAAACATTGCAAAAAGTTACATGTAGGCAAAAGGAAATGCTAGCAGGTAGACACTTATGTAAAGACCTTTGTCTAACACACTCACCAAAAAGAACTATGCAGAAGCCTAATTTTTTATTGATTATTACTACAATATGCACACAATGTATGGCTGAGGTCAGGCAACTGCCATTCTTAGTTAAGGTTTGGGAAAGATTGTCGTGATGGTTAAATATTTCAAAAAGCCAGTACTAATTGTTGAACTAAGAAGGGAAATTACATCACTACAAAAAGGACACTAAATCCAGTATTTGTACTGAACTTTCGCATTGAACATGAATTTCCTAGTCTGAATGTAATTGAAAGGAGCTTTTTGTTTTCAAAATGCAATGTTTTCCAGCAGAGGCACTACCTTTTTTTGTATGGTGCCGTATTTTACTCTGTCCATCCTTTAATAAAATGCAACAGTTACATACAGGGAGGTCTCCAATAGTTCAGCTGACCCAGCTAATAAAGTAAAGCTGATTTTGTTATTGGGCGGTTTTAATAACACTGGAGAGCTGGAGAGTCAATTAAAAAGGATTAGCATGCCCCCAATCAGCTCAGAGCCTCTTCATGCTTAATGATTATGGAGTGTCATCAGCACTCCTACACTGTACAGTGAAGCAGCTTTGACATGCGCACACACACTAAACATGTACCTAAATGCCTGCACACATACACAATTGTGTATTTTTAAAAGAAAGGAAAGGGTTAGCTTTTCACACACTTGCATGTGTGTTTTATTTAATTTTTGTACATTCAAAGTTGCTTTGTTGCACCAAACCCTATAGGAAAAAATATTTTTAAAAGTATTAATAAAATGTTAATACATTCCTTTATTCTCAAGGAAGAATAATGTATAGTAATTTTGTTTTCATTAAGACCTTGTTAAAATATTGTGATCTGTATCATGAAACCTGTTTGTAATAACTGACACCACTGAATGGTATGTGAGACTGGAGAGCATTAAGCAGGTTTTAATATGTATGTCCTGAATCCTACCTTGAACACTAATGAAATAACTGGACAAGGCTAAGACTGACCTTACTAAAGAGAAAGAGATACATTACATGTATGCTAATTATGTAAAAGGACCTTTGAGCACGCACCCTTTTGTCACAATGAAATTACAAATTGGACATTCAATTTACATTGTAATTACTCTACATACAAATATATGTCTACATGGAAACATTTGCTCAGTTTGCTTAGGTAGATTGTGGTACTTGCCTGAAAAGCATTCCTTCAAAGATGAGTCAGACATTACAGGTGGTTTTAGGTCATAATACTGAAACACTTAAATGCTATTTAGCAGTCTGTGTCCTGTGGTTTCTTTTGCACAGTCCTCCATTGCTTTTATTCTAATCTCCGCTGTTACTTTCTTCTTTATTTCTCCTTGTCTCTGCCTCTCTGCATCTCTCTCTCTCTTTCACCTTTCTTTCCCTCCTCCCTTCCCCATGTTCTGCTGTTGCCATTAGTGATGTTAAAGTACTTAGTGGACTGGAGGGTTCAGCAGGAAATGCAAAATACATCACTGTCTAGAGAAATAAAGCAACAAAGAGACATACAGAGGGCTTCAACACTTTTACCGCATTGACTCGTAACCAAGCATGGGCCTGTTCTATAATTTAACAAGCTGTCAGTCATTTCAGCACTGGCTCACAGCAAGCAAGTCAAAGTCAGTTAGGCAACACACTGCCTTTAAAGACGTAAGGAAACTTAATAAAATCTCCCTAAGAGCATTTGCTATGTCTGCTTGAGTTTAGGTGTTAAATGTATGCTTTTTGGGAGGTAGTAGTAAATGTAACAGTTGGAAAATTGTCAAAAGGGTATTTAGGGAATTTTAGTATTTTTGTTATGTGGATATTCTGTGTGGTGGTCCACTTCTTTTTCTTGTGCATTCAAGTAATTGCTGGTAATAGGAATAATAATCCATGGATCTGCTAAGAAACACCAGTAGTTGCATTATGCCTAAATAAATAAAGGAGCACATTAACCAAATTTTATCCATCAGTGTTATTGTATTTTAGTCACTGTAGCTCTCATGAAAAATGTGTGCTGCAAAATACCTCCAGAACAGATATTGCCATGTGACATTCAGGGCTTGCAGATTAGACAGGAACACAAAGTACAGCATGCTATATTATAACAGAGTAGAGAACAAGTTTAATCTTTTAATTTCATATAACTTTCAGTTGCTCTATCAAGTAGAAAGTGTTTCCTTTTTGAACTTTTCCCCAGTGATATTTAAGGTGTGGATTCTGACTCTAGCTGTTACTAGGTCAGCGTCTGTTTGGGGAAACATTTCCCTGACGTGTCTGAGCTATTGAGTGGATTTGGATGTTTTTCGTCTTGCCTCTTCCTCTAATGATTTGAGCCCAGGGTCTCATTTCAACTTTCCGTTCCCTAACACTCCCCACACCCCAAACTGTCATCTCTGTATTTCTTTTCTCCTCCCTTCAGCTACCTCTGCTGCTATCACAGTCCCCATGCATTTCCATCCTTAGTGCTCCAAGTCTGAGTGGTTTTCTATTTACTCAGTCTGTTAGTTCAGTTTTTTTCACTCCTCATTCCAATTTCCTGTTTCTCTTCTTTCGTGTCATGAGTTCTTGGTTCTCAAAATTAGTATGTAATGACTTGTATTTTTGATTTTGAAAATGAAGGAAAGACATGATTTAATAATGTTTCACTTTGGAAATGAATGACAAATTTTCTGATGTCCTCCTCTTGTCTTTCACAAAAAATATTATCGATCGATCAGTGCAGCCTTCACATGCTGATGAAAACATTTAATTACAAGTAGAACAGGCTTGAACACACCATTTAAATAACACAATGGAAAAAGTCAAAATTTAAGTTATCATAGTCTCCCTCCACCCCCAACACAAATAATCAACAGTCTAACTTTTCGTGACTCATGTCTCAGTAGGAATGGCTTTGCTCTATGACCCTTAGTTCACAACTTATCTTCCTTTCTTCTCTTGGTTGTCCCTATGCTTGCCTGCTCTCTCATCCCAAAGTTGTCTGTCTACCTGCTAGTCTCTTTTATAGAGCTTCCCTATTACACACTACAAACCTCAGGCATCATATTCGATATAGTTGCAGTGATCTGCAAGGGAACATGTTTTTAAAATCCAGAATATATTCACAGCATCTTCTTAACGCCTTGACTGAAAGCTTAAATTCTAGGATAAAGAAATTATTATATATAAATGAATTAATTATTATATATAAGGATAAATAAGAGTAAATAAGAGTGTTCAAAAAATTAATTAAAATGAATTATGGTCATTGATGAATAGCTTTGCTTACACACTTTCAAATCGACCTTCATGGCTATTTTAATTTCCTTTACATGCTTTTAACCATATTTTTAGTGTTATATTAATATTAACCCAACAAGTTCATACTTTGTTTTGAGCTGATTGGGGGCATGCTAATTGTTTTACCTTGTTTATACATTTTTATTTCCTGCACATAAATGTATTGCTAAGCAGCTTTAATCAAAAATGTGCTTTCTGGCTGAATTTAATTTTTCACTTGGCAAATATTATTTTATTTTATCCTCAGTCAGGAAATATTTGGAAGTACTGGGGCTTCAGTAAATCCAACATCACAACTG
Source organism: Nannoperca obscura (assembly GCA_036024295.1). Taxonomy (NCBI): domain Eukaryota; kingdom Metazoa; phylum Chordata; class Actinopteri; order Centrarchiformes; family Percichthyidae; genus Nannoperca; species Nannoperca obscura. Next base: position 6,162 of record JAVQJL010031350.1, on the reverse strand, counting down.
TTCTTTTATAAATGTCTCTGCCTTTTGCCTTCCTGCTTTGCTATCTGTCTTCTGTGCTCTCTTTCATGGTTTTGAAACTTCCAAGTCACCAGCCTTCTTCTCTGCCTCCTTCCCTTTTTGCACATCTCTTTTTACCCCATTTACTGACCAACCACCTGCACCATGTCTCAAAAGTGCAGCCCATCTATCAATACTCCACAGTGGTAACCCACCTTTGTTTTGCCTGGTTCTTTAATGCTAGAGAGATGTGTTGGGAAAGCTAGCAGTAGCAGGAGTTAGTGGTGGATTCTTTTTTTCACACACAAACACTCACACACCTCATGGTTTGACACAAGAACTCCTGGGTAAAATATTACCCTTACAAACGTCCTTTTCCTAGTATTCTTTCACAGTTTCCTTCCCTCTCTCCCCTGCATTCCTCCCATGATTTTTACTTTCCTTCTCATGTTTTCCCAAGTGTTGGGTCTAATGGATTACTCTAGTATACCTTCCCCATCTAGTCTATCCACTCCCTTTTCTCTCCATTCAGCATCCGTCTCATTCTGCTCCCTCTCCATCTTTCTTTCCCTAATTGTTGACACAGCATAGAAATTCCAAATATCTCCGTCTCTCCCTCAGTCTCCCTTACCTCCTCATTATCTTTTTATTTGTCCTTTTCATTTCATTGCACTCCCTTTCTCTCCCTCCACGGGCTCCCTTGCTCCCTTCTTCTTTCGCTTCCTCTCCCTATTTGTTGACATTGCCTGGTTAGCTTTAATGGATCACCCAGCTATCTGCTGCTAGCCTGCACTCCCTCTTTCCTCATCCTCCTCCACCATAATCACTGCCCCCCCCAACTCTCTATCTTTCACTTGCTCCTTCCCCATTGCTGTGGAAATACCTTTTCTTTATCCGACCCTCTCTTGAGATTGTTCACCATCCATCTTTTCCTCTCTGTCTCTTTCCACTCTTGAATGTTGACACGAGAGGGTGAGTCTAATAGATCACTGTGAAGCATCTGCACCTGTGTTAAATCTCAGAGGTAACACCACGTGTGTGTGTGTGTGTGTGTGTGTGTGTGCGTGTGTGTGCGTGTGCATGTGTGTGTGTGTGTGTGTGTGTGTGCGTGCGTACCCTAGAGAAGGCAATGCAAGCTTTCTGTTCAGCACATCTGTGACCTCCTTTTGTGCTGAGCAACTTCCTTGTTTTGCCTTTTCTCTCCTTCATTTCACCTGCTTCTACTTGTTCTCCCTTTTCTTTTTTCCTCCTTGCCTTTCTATCATTTATAAGGTTACATGGCAGAAAGGGAACCATTAACTTTGTCGCTTTTATTCAGGGACATACTGTAGTGACAAGTTATTATAGTTGTAGTGAGTCTTGCAAAACAAATGCTGCGTTCTGATACAATGCAAAGACATGACATTTAGAGTCACAATCTCAAGCACAAGTTACAGCTGAGTAAAATAATATTCATGTATCATATGTGCGTGCCATGCATCATTAAGTGGAAGTGTACTGAGGTGCAGCGGAGTAGTAGTTTATAAATAGGCCTCTGTAGGCTTGTCCCAGTCCAATTGGGTGTCCTCTTGTGTCCCAGTTCTGTCTTGGAGACTGCTCTGCTGTTCCTCACACTGTGCAGCACTTTGGAGATTCTTTCTTTTATATACATGCCCCCAAATATTTTTATTCCTAGTGGTATACATCTCTTTTAAGAGCATACACTAATTCTAGTTCTATTATGTACAATACCTCTGAGAATTAATTCACATTGAATTAAAAATAAATTAAATTTCAGGAGATTATACGGTGTATTATATAAATATGTTCCCTTCTTTTTAATTGTACCATATGCTATAGAAAGTACTGTTCTTACTTGAACATATTTCTCCACTGTAACGTTAAGGAAAGCTCACCAAGTCAGAGTTCATTCTACATTCTTGTATCAACATTCATTTTTACAAGCAAATCACAAATAATTAGTCTAAAATACTGTATCACAATATTTGGATATTAATATGTTTTGCTATAACCTTTAGGGCAAGCCTGTTTTTCATGTCTTTGTAGATTTGTTGAATTGATGTCTGTATGTCTTGTGTAGCAGTGTAGGACCAAAATCACAGAGATAAAATGTGTTCTTAATTGATTTATGGAAAGATAAATGCAATTAAAACTTCTGAAAACTCTGAAACAAACAATTTTTCAATTCAAACTGCTTCTTATTAAAGGTGTCTTTAAGAACGTCAGTGTGGCATGATTGTCGATGGCGACCCAGTTATGTCAGTGTGGTTAATTGGGTCTTTATGTCACTTGCCTGGATCTAGTTAATTAAGCTGTCAGAGCCTCTGAAATCCCATGTTGGCATGCACACACACACCCACACCCCCACTTCACCCACTTATGTCCTGTGTATATGCTTGGACATGTACAGTGACCTCATGTTAACCTGCACAATCTGCCCAGTCTGCCCAGTTCTGGCATGTATTGTTTCAGAGTGGATTAGGTAGCCGTAGTAAATTCCCCACAGTTGCAGTGGGCAGCAGGATTGTCCTAATCACCTCCCAAGTGTAGTGAGGATGCAGACCGAAACACCAGGACATATGGCCAATTAAGAGAGGGAGAGGGATAGGTGACTGGAAAATCGCACTTCACACAATCAATGTAATTTAGTGAAAAGGTTTTTATTAACTGTTCCTGACTACTGCACAGACATCAACACTGTTCTTAAATATAACCTTGAAACGAATACATTTATTGAGGCAAAAAAAATTTTTTCTGTCTGTCTAGAGTGTGTTCTATTGTATTTAGTTGTTTCCTGTTGTTTGTCTGCTTATGTCTTTCTGTCTCACGTCAGTAGTTTTTGTTCCCTTATTATATTCCTGAATCATGTTTATAATCAAGCCACTGATCTGTTGTGGCAACCCACTTGGAGGTTATGTTAGATGTTCCTACTCTAGGTTTTAAAAAATGTCTGGTGAACTTCCCTCAGAGAGGACACTTTTTGAAATGCATTTGAATTTGCACTTAAAGGTTGGGTAGGCAGTATCTTTTTTGGCATCACTGGGCAAAAAGAATCCATAATAACCATTGAGCATATTGTAAATTCAGTGTTCTGAGAGCAAACCTCTATTTCAGCCCCTCCTTTTGGCTCTGTTTTCAGGCTTCAGAAAGTCTAGCCTGTGACGGTAGACTTTAGCCATTCATCTGTTATTTCAGAGTGTTTGTATTGGCTGTTCCACAAATGCAGACACACATACATATCCCTTCAGATGGTAAAAGCCTGATTTAATGGGAGAAAATCCTGCCTTTGCGTACAACGCCGTCCGGGCTTCACATATAGCTTTTGCCTACTCCAGCTTTCAGCAGTTTTGGAGTTGGTAAAAACTACTTCAGTGTTTGTATCCTATGGGAGTGGAAGTGCAAGGGACTAAAACTCAGTGGCAAGAATAGAAAGGGAAATAGATTTTTTTGATTGATTGAAGTAAGAGATGACTAACAGGAAAGTACAGCTAGAGGAAGAGCGTGTTAATGTAGTAGAGGTGGGCGTGAGGTGCAGCCCTTAACGTTGAGAGGACAATTATTCCAGAGGATTTGTTGGCATCAAAATGTAGCCATTTATATTTGTTAGAATGCTACAAATTGGCGATATAGAGATGCCAAGAAGTGAAATTAATAAGAGAAGAGACACGGCAGTGTAGAGGAAGGAGATTAACACAACCACACAAACAAACAAACAAACCCACTATCTGCTCTCTACAAAACTCATTGCTCTTCCAAATCAATGGTTGTTGCGTTTGCACTTGCAAATTTACTTCAGTGGTAATGTTAGAAAACGTACATATATAACAGACTGATTGTGTACTTAATTCTGGAGAATAGGCTGTATTCACAGATACACAGGTGTGAAAGTAAGAATATAAAATAAAAGTTATGAGAATGCATTTTATAGTCAGAGTAGGATCTACAGTATATAAGGTAGCTCTAGTCTAGTCTAAAAACGTATCTTAATTGTATTGACCAAATTCATTGTGACCAGTGTGACTACATTTTCTCATTCTGGATCAATGTCATTGTGATGTATTCTCAATGAGACAACCATTAATGAGAAAGGATATTTTCTGCTGCTAAGCACAGCTTGCCAGTTTCTAGTCTATTTATAGTAAAGTATGTATCACTCTCTATAAGGAATGGATGCATGTAAGAGTGTTTAATAACTTAGGCTGTACAGTACTGGGAAAACCCAGTTTACAAACATTATCATATCAGAAAATCACACCAGTATAACCATAAAAAAGTATTATACTAACAGATCTGTTAACACTTGAGGGTTGTTTTTCAATGTATTGCAATGTTTTATACTAGTGACTGGATTAGAAATCAAAATGCTTCTAAATCCCAATCATCTTTGATTTGATTTGATTTTAGAGACATTCAGCGGCTGAATGATGTGAATTTTGGACCTGGGCACACTTTTTGTACAGCATGGTTCAGTAGCTTCCACCACAGTCTAGTGGGTCCATGTGGTCTGCCCATGTATTTACTGTGACCACCATGAATGAGGACTAAAAGGACACTTCCTGGTGTATCATGGTAGTTTAATTTGGCACATTTGGACTCACTTTCACTTTAAGTACTACATTTATTTGATACTGAGGGAAGCAATTTAAGACAAACTGTTATTTTTCACATCGACGGTTACTCTCCTGTAATTGTTTGAAACAACAAAGTCCTTTTTGTTCATCTAATCACAATGAGCTAATTGTTTTGTCTAATATCAACACGCGCACACACACACACTCTCACACGCAGTCTTTACCATATTCATGTGCGCCGTTGGATTAAATTTCTATTAGCTTTCCTCGATTGAGTTTGAAGATTGTTGATTAGCCAGTAATAGCCTTTGTTACTGCACTAATGAATAGCTTGATTACTATTCTACTTAGCTACACATCAGGAGGCGGGTGATGTGTGTGTGTGTGTGTGTGTTTTTAGGTGTGTGTGGCATGTGTTGGTATTATCCTCTGATAAACACACACAGACAGTTATAGCCAATTGTCTGGGTTTGTGTCAAGAAAGCTGATGGCAGCAGAAGAGAAAGATAGATGGTCTGCTCTGCCAACACTCATCTCTCATTCTCTCGCTCTCCTCTTCCTCACTCTGTGTCTGTGCCTCTCAATATGTTTCCTGTTCTCCGTTATCCAGCCTTTCCACTATTGTCTTTTTCTTACAACCTCCATCCCCTCAATCTTTTTGTCTTCCTCTGACCCTCTTTCATCTTCTCTCACTTTCTGTTTCTTGCCTTCTTGCTTTAATGTCCTCCTTCTCTCCTTTTTTGTTTATCTCTCTCCCGGTTTATTTTCTGCTGACTGGCCTGCCCGGGCTCTTGAGAACTGGATTGGCTGTTGTTTTTGTGTGTGTTGTGTTGTTGTGTGCATGGCTTTGCTGATATGTTTGCGTGAGCATACGTGCATGTGTGAGTGTTTCATAATGAAAACAAGCATGCCAATTATGGTGATGACTCTCTAGATGCCAGTCACAGCCAATAATAATGAGTGTGGCACATCTGGCAGTGGTGTGTGTGCTGGTACGGTAGGCTGGGGGCGTGCATGGGACAGTGATATAGAGAGGACACTGGGACAGTGTTTAAGCTGTAATTATGCTTCTCTAAAGATGCACATAAACGTCTCTGCGAACCAATGCATAGAAGGGTCTAATGGGTAACTGTAATTCTCGCAGAGGTTTGCAGAGGAGCTGACACACACTCCTTCCAAATGCCAAAAATTCCTCACACTGACCTGCACTTCAAGCAAGCTGATTGGTCAATTCAACTCTGATTGAGAAGCAGGTTCAAATTGGACAACATCTGAGTTACATTAACGTTATTCCAAAGTTAAGCCGGCATCATTTTCAGCTTTAATGTTGGACTGGGTGTGAGGTTAAGATTGCCTGGCCTTTTACCCAGTTGCAGCAGCATGTATGATAATGAAATTCCCCACAGAAATTTAATTTATGTGAATGCGATTAGCACAAACAATGGATTTACTCATGGCAGTGATGCCATGGGGAATTTATGGAGATCATTTTGTTTCTTTATCAAACAGTCAAAACAAGTGGTTTGAGAGAGAAACCTTCCACACTTTTGCTTTCAAACTCTAAACTTTTGCTTTCAAACTCTAAACTTTTGCT
>JAVQJL010031336.1:0-19735 GCA_036024295.1 Nannoperca obscura | reverse complement strand
TCATCCAGCAGGTCTCGCACGTTCTGCTTCAGTTTTTTTTTGCTTTTCTTGCTTTGCTCGTCAACAGGAAGCCCGCAAGGCAGAAGAGGGGTGATAATGCAAGGAGACAGAAACACACCGCACACACACTCTCACTCACACACACACACACACACACACACACACACACACACACACACACACACACACACACACGCACACACAGGCTTAAACGTTCATATTGCAAGGTGTCCATGGCTTTTTGCATATGCAGGAAGAGCGTTGCGGTTTTGTCTTCTTCAGTTTGCGAGGGTGATAGAAGGAGCATGCTTGTGAAGAGGTGTCTCAGGTGGATGAACAGACGGAGGTGAACATCAACCAACTGACTGAGGATGTTTCTAGTTGTCTCTCTTTCTCCGTCATGTCCGTCTCTCTCTCATCAAGGGAACACGTTCTCCCTCATCCTCATGTAACGTCGCACACTCACACACTCTCATAAATTCGCATAAAGCAGCATCTCCAAACTCACCAACGTCGTAAACCCACCCCCCCCCTCATTACTCTGACTTTTTTTCTCTCAAATTTTCATCTGATGGGAAATGCCTGTGCTCCATCTTGGCACTCTGTGATTTACATTTGGGTGTATTTGATATAAGCTTCTCACCCAAAGTCTTAATTTATATAAAAGGAAAGTTTAAGCTTGGCAAAATCCTTTAAATATTTGTGTCCATTTGAAGAAACTGTCAAAATTTTTAAACAAAATTTTTTGTTGAAATTCTTAATAATTTATTTAATGGACCAGACTTGTATTGCAGGTTTAACCCCATTAACTCAATCATGCATGAAAATCAACTTGCAGGCATTTGAATTCTCCTCTGCCGGTACTACTCCTCCATTACACTTGTTTTCTCAATTCAAAACATTATTTGGTTTATAAAACTTTATAAGACAGTGAAAAATGTCCACTGCAATTTACTTGAGTGCACAGGAACGTCTTGTTTTGTCCGTCCAAATCCCCCAAATTCTGAGTAAAAATGTATAGAAAACAGAGAAAAGCAGCAAATCCTCACATTGGAGAAGCTGTAAACGGAGAACTTTTGCCTGAAAATGTACGTTAATTGATTATGAAAATGCCCACAGATTCATTTTGTCATTTGACTAATGAACTAATCATTTCAGCTCTGAACAATTAGTCGCCTCCTGATTGTCAAATGCCAAAAAGCACTGCATTCATCAGTCCAGAAGACAAACAAAAAGCAAACGTGGAGGCGCACATGTTCGGAAAAGCTGCTTTTCAGAGCGTCCTTGAACACAACAGCAGGGAGGGTTTTGAAAATGGTGATTGTAACTCTTACTAAAGTTAAGGATGGGGTTCCTTATCTCCAGCAAACGGTGCAAGCTGATTTTCATCGTCTAAAAATGCAAACCAGTGGCTGCCTGAAATGTAGGAAATCAGCCTAAAAACTCAATAATTGCTTTCTGAAATGGTCTGCAGCGACGTAGAGTAAATATATTTTATAGTTAATGGGCTTAAACCACCAGTATTTTTACAAAGAAACAAAAATAGTGGCACTTGATTTACCTGCTTCTGCCTCTGGCATCTGGATTTTGATTTAAGGTCACCTCTCAGTCAAGTTGCTTTAAAAGGTTTCTAAAAACACACTCAAGTACACCTCAGCCTCTGTTAGTCAGCCCGCAGGTCAGGATATGTGTGTTGACACGGATAGATCAGCCAAGCCTGTGGCTCAGAGGGCAGAGCAGGTTTTTACACCTGTATGTTAATTCTGACACGTTGATGTTTCCCTTGGCTCTGAGCTGTGTGTTAAGACAAACTCGAGTTTAATTACCGGCCAGGCAGTCACTCCCCGCACACGTTAGATTGCACTGTAAACACACGCAGGAGGAGAAGGTGGATTAAAGTACCACATGGATGAAAGTAAGCAGCTCTAACTTTGTGGCCCACTCCTCCTCTGACTCATGGACATCAGGAGCGAAATAATTTGTGTCCGACGTGTCTACAATTATTTGCTTTCCATTTCTTCACCTTCTATTCACCGACATCCCGTCATTCCCCGTGCTTCTGCCTCCTTCTTTTTTTTCAACCCCCCATCTCACCACATTCCTTGATCTTTGTGTAAAAATGCGAATGTGTAACGTGTGTGCTTCATAAATAATTTAGATAGCATAAGCCGTTATGAGAAGCCAAAACACACGAGGAAGATGTAAGCCACAATGGCCGTGTTCTATAGTGACATATCAATAACTTAATCAATCCGTCTGGGAGAGGCACACATTGATGATTAGCAATCAAGTCCAATAATGTCTGACTTTAACTAGCACAGCATGTATCAATTATACACAAATCAGATTTTCTTTTAAATCAAGTCTATCTGATTGTCTGAAGGGTTTGGCATAATTTGAGTTGAAATATTTTTCATATTTGTGATCAAGGTAAGGTACAATTGAAACTGATCGATTCAGAAGACAAAAGTCAGCGAGTTTTCCGAGGCAATTACAAACTAATTGGTCTGTCCTGGGTGCAACACTTTGACGCGATCGCTTTGTGCATTGGTTTTCTTATTATGGGATGAACGCCTTGTGAGCAAACCACAAGAAAAACAAATCAAAACCTGCCCCGAGCGACTTGCTGCTTTTGTCCCCTTGTGATCCTTTCTCATTAACTTCCCGGGATCTTGTGCACTTTATTTTATAAGTGCTACCGTTTCTACCGCGGCCATTTAAAAAAAAAAATTTTTGAGGGGGGGGAAATAAACTTGAGAGTCGCAGAGTTTTAAGCAAGTTGACAGGAAAAACACAGAGAAAGACTGGGGAGTCGAACCGCGTTCTCTTCACTGGAGAGGTGAGAAGCCGATCACCTTAAGTGAGATGGGAAATATGCCGTTACCAAGACAACTTGCATCTAAACACCTACCGCTGCTGGGAAGAGAAACAGGCATTACCATCACGACCCCGCAACACTTTTCCAAATGGCAGTGTCGTACTTTGTTTCTATGAGTTTGTATCACACACACACACAAACACACACACACACACACACACACACACACCACCGATTCACAAACACTTCAGACGCTCGTGCATGTCTTTTTTGTGTTTTGTGTTTTGAGCATTCAGAGCTGGAGCCTCGAGTCAGTTCTTCCGAGAAGTGTGTCGTAGTTGCGCTGACACCGAATAATGCCGCCATTGTGGCATCCGGTGCCAGTGTCTCAGAGACAGGCTTCGCGACCGCCTCAATGGGACAATGAATGGTCCTTTGTCTGTGGGCCTTGTATCTGAAGTGCAGCCATGGAGGCTCTGAGACGAACACACACACACACACACACACACTCACTCCGTTGTAACATCCACTCATCTACTTGATACTTGTGGTAGGGTAGAGGGCAGACTGAAACATTACATCTGTCTTTCATACAGATTACATTAAGTTAAGCATTTACCGGCATATACACACACATTACCCCCCCATGAGAGCCCGGGGAGATGGATAATGAATGACTTAAAAGAGGTGAGACATGCTCCAACCCACACATTGTAATTATCATACATATTGTATTGGCATTTCACTCATGGCTCAATGTAAAAAAAAAAGGTACATATTTAATGAAAAGCGCGGCTCTTGGGTGAAGAGTACCAGTCCGTACAGAGTGTATATCATTAATATCTGATCTCATTAAGCATGTTATTATTGTCATAAAGGAGCAGTAATATACAGCGTTACCTCAGGGAGACATAAAGATGCTGTAATGGGAATTCAACGCTTCACCACAAATCTCATTGTTAACATCGGCTTAGTGGAGGGCCTTTTACCAGGTTGACGGTGAAATAGGATTCTTGCTTGTTGGAAATATGCTCTTATTTTCTCCAGTTTAAGTTTTAATGAAAATTAAATTGTGTGTGTGTTCATGTGTGTGTGTGTGTGTTGGGCTGGTGAATCTCTTTTTGCTGCTGTCGCCAAGTGCCCTCGTGCTGAAAACATCATAATAAAAAGAGACAAAAAATGCTCTGCTTCACCTTAATACAGGGAGAGTCAGGGACATTTTGTTTCTCTCTGTCAGTAAAGAAAGGAAGGATTCATACACAGAAATACACAGAAGGGGGGGGGGGGAGAAGACAAGCAACTGCCTGTGTGTTGTGAATATGTTCGCTCTCTAGGCACAGATTGTTTTTTCACCACAATGGAGCATTCACGGTTAGAAAGCGACATAGCCAGATAGCTGTCACCAGGCCTGCTACCCTCCGGGCTGGCTGCGGTTTGGGCACCACATGACTAACGGGGTGACCCACTGACCATCCGCTGACATCGGACCAAGCCAGTCAAGGAGTGTGTGTGTCTGAGTGGCTACCGTGACCCTCTGTTAGAGGGTGTGTGACAGGTGAGCTTTAGCCCGCCGGGCTCCAGGGAGTGTAGCGTGTGTGTGTGTGTGTGTGTGTGTGTGTGTGTGTGTGTGTTGGAGGATGTGAAATGGAGTCAGTCAGCCAGTGTTGTCTGGGTTTCTCAAAAGGCACCAGGGCTGTTATTGTCATGTGAGCCCACAGTGGGACACAGGGAGATGATCATAATGTCAGCAGGAAGCCTCTGGGAAACACAGACATTGACATAAAAGTAAGGGGGGGGGGGGGGACACCTGCATGGTTTTATATGTTTTTATTGATTGATCTTTTGTTGTTTTCTATCCACACTGAATGTCAAAACAGTTATGTATCAGTGTGGACAAAACCTTTACTGGTTCAGCTGCACTGAAATGAGAATTGTACTGGGGCAAGAAGATGGCTTCTTAACATTGCTGGCAACACAGAACATTAAGTGTCTTAGTGAGGTGTTGGGCCACCATGAGCCATCAGAACAGATTCAGTGCGCCTTGTCATGGAGTCATCCAACTCTACTGGAGGGATGAAACGCCAATAGAGAGTCTGGCGTTCTGACTCCACTTCCTGCTGCTGTTACAGACATATCTGAACTACCCCCAGCCAGGACTCATTTGTGGATTTGCGTCATTCTGTCGAGCTGGTGACTTCTTTAGGTTGCCTAACTTCACAATAAAAGAGAGTGTAGCTCATCCAAAAAAACTTGTGCTGGATACAGTTTAACTCTTTTAACGTGAAGCCGTGGCTTCAGGATGTTCTTAATACAACTTAATACAACTACAACACAATCTACTATATAAAATATAATTTCTGAATGTATAAACATTGAATGAATTAAGTGTTTTAATAATTTGAGAGCGCTGTCTAACATTTCAGGCAGCATCAAACATCAAACCCCAGGCATCTGCAGTTTGTTATGGTTCTCCACTCATTTATTCAGGTTTTAACGCAATCTGTCAGCAGTCTGTGTGTCAGCCATGTTTGTGTCACGCATCACCTTTTGTTTCGAAAGGGATGGGTTTCCAAATGTATTCACACTAATGTGGTCATGGTCTCAGTCAGACGGACGACAGCTAACAAAACAGCAGACGGCTGCTCTACTGCTGGCTGCACCAACGTTGGTTACTAGGAGACCAGAAGACTATACATGTGAAGACGCCTTCTGTACCTGACATCTCGGTGTGTGCCCGTGTGCCTTTTGTATGTGTGGTGTGTGTGTGTTTGTAGGTGACATGTGGGCATGGTTATGTGCAAGTAGTGGGGTGGGTGGAAAATAATGGGGGGAAAAAACAAGAAGAGAACAACTCTCGTAGTGTTAGATCTACTGTGAGATAAAAGACTTCAGAGAGATTAACCTGCTGGAGTGGAAACAGACAGACAATGAAGACGTTCTGAATAATTCACACGCTGGCCAATTGTTTTCTGTTTAATAATCCACTCTTTTTACTGTTCTTTGGTTAGCACACTTCCAAGCTCAGCTAACACAAGTAAACCAAAAATGTTGTGGTGAACTGATACGCTTGCAACAATACTCTTAATTATAAATTATAATTTATGAACTGAGCTCTCATCTCAGTGTAATAATGCTACCTATTCTCTTTGTATTGGCCTTGAGTCACAGCACATTCATTGAAGAAGCTCTGTGTTGCTGGATATTACTGTTATGTTTTAAAAATCTCAGGCTGATGATTTAACGGAATCAAATCTCAAAAAAGAAAACGGGGCGGAAAGGTCAGGCAGTGCTGGGGAGCATCTCAGATTTTCTTCCTAAACACCCAAATCAAGTGGATTTGGCACTCTAGATTACTGATAGCGGTGAAAGTGGCAGTGAGTGGTTGTATGGTTATCTGCATTAGCACTGTGATGGACTGTATACCTGACCAGGTTGTTGCCCTACATGCTGTGACAAAAGTTTCCACCACATTTTGTGGCTACAGCTTAATTTGAATCAATTTTTTGGGGCGCAGCACAGTACTACTGTGAACTTTCACATCCAAATTAGTGCTTTTGACCAATAGAAAACAATCTAAACAGTGCTAACCTTTGAGGGAACGAATATAGCTATCGTACCTTATTAGCTGTTTTGCACCATCCACATTCGGAGTATTAAACTTATTATATATTAATTCAAAGAAACATGGCTTATAGACTGTTATGAGATGTGGGTTCCTTTTACAACTACTCCTCTTGGACAAACTCCAAGAACATTTATTGTATTTATTGTAAACTAGCAACTGAGTTAACCAGCTTGCTAACTGACAGTGGTAGTTTGGGGAGAACTAGCATGTTTCATCCAGCTTGTACTATCATAGCTGGCAAGCTAACCACTAACATGCTAGCCAGCCAGAAACATGCTAGTTCTCCCCGAAGTAGCGCAGTCAGTTAGCAAGCTAGTTACACCACCTATTTTGTATTATTTTCCTATTTTCAATACATATGGAGGATTTGCTGCTAAGGCCTTGGTTGGGTATGACCAGTGGCTTTATTTAACTTTAGATATTGCAGTGTAAGTGAAATGTCTTTGCTATGCACCACATTTCAAAGATATTACATCACAGGTAAAATATGAAATAATACACCTAACTAGAAGTTGTTTCCTGCTTTTGGTCCAAGCAAAAAGTTGCACAGACTCATTGATCATCTAATATAAATATAATATTTAGGATGATAAGCAAATTGCTGTTAAAATGAGCACTTGCAACTACAAATGAATGCATCCTTACTGATAGTGGGTTATGTAGTACAACCCCCTGTAACGCAGCATCATTGATAGAGAGACTACATTGATTCCCGGAACTGGTGGGCGTTTGACACTCACCAGTCAAAATTGCCGTGACTCACACAAGTATTCACGTAATGCCAATACGGATACAGTTTGGACACCAGCAGTTATTTTTAGCAGGGTAGCGTTACCAAAGACTAACCGACTGAATCATCTGCCATTATTAGACATGTCAGGTTAATCTGACTTTTGTTTTTTAACAACTTGTTTTAGCTCCTGCAGTGTCAGTGACTGCGTTCACATGTTCCACCACTGTACAAACATGGCTTTGCTAGTCTAAAAGCACAGCACATTCAAATAATCAACGTGGGACGTGACACAAATATTTCTCTGATAAACTAAGCATTTATTTAGCTAGACATATATTTATATTGTGCATATAAAAACATGCATTTGTTTCACCATGACAACTGGCTGAGCAAAGTGGTCCAGACGTGTGAAACATATGTATACCAGCCCCTTCAGTGGGAGGATTTACTGTTTTTTATTCCTATTTTAGTGTTATTTAAATGTCCTTGGCTGCAAATGATAACTAAACTAAGTAGTTAGTTGCAGCTTGGTGATGAAGATAAATCTTGATATTAAGACTCTTTTATGCACTGTAATTGTGGAAATGCAGTGGCTGTGCATAAAGCATTTGTACTGCAGGTAGTTATGTTGCTTGTACAAACTGGGGTAACAGGGAGGCACACACACTTGACACAACATATACATGCAGTGTTCAGCATGGAGGGGTGTGAAGAAGCAGGCTTTGTAGACGAGGTGTGTTCAGTTCAGCAGTGCATTGTACAGGAGTCCATGTGAGCCACCGGCCGCGTGCTGAGCGGCTCTTTTATGTGCATTTACACAAGCGATATACTGGGAAACACGCCTTGCACAGCGTGCCACCTCACAAATCAAAGGACTGCTGGCACGCAGGGCAGTGGTTTCTGTGAAAGCAGGAGACGGCAGACAGACGCAGCAGTTTAAGTGGAGACACACTCAGGCTGAAATGTCAGTCCTTGCTGTTGTTGTACTTTCTTGTACACTGCTTTCTTTGATAAGCGGGTCCACAGACCTTCGTGTAAATCTTTTTTTTTATTACTTTTTCTTTTCTTTTCATGGAGGTTTGAATCCAGCCCTCAGTACTTCCCTTCTATTTTGTCTTTCAGTTTTGCTCTCACCGCAGAACTTTCCGACTGTCAGTCGCAGAAGTTCAGGTTGCCTAGCAACAGGGTCGTGCTTGTCGCAGCAGGTTGCCACAATGACAGTCGCTAGGCGGGAGCCTGACAACAAAGACATCAGGTGTTACTTCCCACTGCTTGTCTGCGGACACTTCCGTCGACCTCCAACGGCTGCAGTGTGTGTGTGTGCGTGTACATTGTGTGTGTTCCTTTCTGCTCCAGTGAGCAGCAGAGGCTCTGCTGATGTTACCCATGTCCCTCTCCCGTCTGTAATTATGGTGTGCACGTGTGTGTGTGTGTGTGTGTGTGTGTCCGTTTGTATGTTGATTTCTGCTTGAGTGATCCGTCACTGAGTGCAGCTCACAGCGGAAGCTTTGCTCACGCCGGCTTGTCAGCCACAAAGGAAGACACACTTCTGGGTGGCTGGTCTGGTCAGGCTCGGAAATGACACACACACACACACACGCACACACACACACACGTCATTCCTCATAAATTATAGCATATAGCTGAGATGAACCTTGTAAGAGAGATAAAGGCAGAGAGTGAGAAAGATCTAATGATTCCCACTCTGTGAAACTCTCCGGGTTCAGTGTCTGAAGTGTCTTCCTTTTCTTTATTTCGCCCTCTCCCCGTATGAAGATCCGTCTGTTGACACTGGCAGCGTGTGTGTGAGAGTAGCCTACTGCAGCACACTTCTCAGCCAGGCCTCTGCAAGGGCACACATGCTCCTGAACAACAAAGACGTCATGTTTCTACACCTAAAAGCAAGCTGTTTTAAGACCTGCCACTGGCACACATGAAAGCATGCAGTTAACATTTATGCAGCAGAAATAATATCAGAGGTGGGTTATGCATTCATTGGGCTGAAATGGCAGGAGAGTTCATGTAATGTGTGTTCATTATATCACAGAGGCTTTTAACAAGAACACATCCCAGAGTCCCAAGGCCCCTCTTTGTGTTTTAGTACAATAATGCTTGGCCATTTTTCTCGCCGTGTCCATACTGTATAATGAAACTGTGGTGCAGTGATTGCACTACACATTTTTCACAATGCACTGTACAGTGTAGAAAAATCTGCATATTATCGAGTCGTTTTCTGTCTATTATTGAGTCCTAAGAAGTAATGAATGTCAGTCTATTGGGTCAGTCCACCCCTTTGGTCAAGACTCAATTATCTCAGCTGTTGGATGGATTTCCACGAAGTCTTGTACAGACATTAATAGTCCCCAGAGGATGAAACCTACTGACTTTGGTGATCCCAACTTTTTAATTTAGTGCCATCATCGGGTCCAATTCATCCAATATTTTGGTTTGACAAATTACGTTCAAAGCTAATGTCATTGTCATTATCGTCAGCTGCACTTTGTGTTTAACGCTAAAATTTGTACCGCACAGGAATGTTTTTCAAATGTTTTAAGAAAATAAGACTTTGAGGACTCAATTACAATTTTGCAATGTTGTAAACATTTCTAATCACTTATGTGTAAACCAAAATAGATTTTTCTTCTTCTTGCTGGCAGTCTCTTCTTCCCTCAGATAAGTTGTTTTTGATAAATGCATCCGTGCAGATGCTTGATTCTTTTGCCATTTAAGCTATAGGTGAATTGCCGTGCCTTGGTGTCGGTCGTATTTGCTTATGATATTGTTGAATGGAGGCGCTGAAATCCTCTGTTAGGCGGAACAGATCCTTTCACAGCCCCGGAAACCAATAATTCGGTTGATCTACAGGCTCGGCAGGTTCTCCATCAAAAGGGCCACTGAAACAGTTAATTCAGGAAGTGGGCAGGTTGTGACATAATTTCCTCCACTGCCAGTCCAGGAAGCAGGAATGCAGCTTTCCAGTTTCCGCTCTGGTTGGGATCACGTTTTTACTTTTCCTCGAAAAACTCTCATTTTGATGTGTGGGCTGCTGTATCTAAGCACTAACATGTTTTAGGTTTGTGCTAGTTGTTTGTACTTTTTATAAAAATATATAATCTGGTGTTTTATTCGTTTCAATTTTTATTTCCCCAGCCCTTGGACAATAAACACATAAACAGCAATAACACTACTACACAGACACAACTAACAGAGAAGCCAAACACAAAAGGCACTCTGTCAGATACTAAATTTGGCACCGTCTACATTTTATTGTCATATCTCGGTCTGCTGATTTCGTATTATTTTAGCCAGGACAACAGATAACGTCAGGCTCAGTTTTACAAAGCAAATGCATTTTATAAAACAATGAGGAAATGAGTAGCATTCAAAACCAATTAAATGGCCAAATGTAAAGGCATATAGGTGGAAATGACAGAGATTTGATTTGGGAGCAGCCATAAAGAAGTAGTGGTACTAAAAGTACTATTAATAAAGACATGTAGTGCAGAGATCCACATTAGACTCCAGAATCAGTACATGACAGCCAACTAAAATGTCTGAATCCAAATATAGTTGAGATAGAATCTGTTTTTTGGGCAGCGGAATAAACCAGAGCGCAGTAGCTGCTGCCGAGATGGAAAGGTCAAGAGAGCGAGCTAAAACCACTTCGTAGCCCACAGTTATTGATTTCTCCCACAGCAAAGTGTACTGTAGGAAAACATCTGGGGATGCTTCTGTGTGTTTTAACTCCACTTTGTTTTACACAATATCTGGCCTCTGTACCCCTCGGACCAAACAGAATAGATTCTGCAGTGCTCTCCTCCAGTTTGTTTGTGATGCTGATCAAACACAGAAAGAGACACACTGTGCAGACGGGAGGGCACGCACACACACACACGCGAACACAAAAAAGAAAGGTCTGAAAAACACAATGTGTGAGCCATCAGACAACTGAAGATACGAGACACGTCCACAAGGAGATACTTGAACACAGGATCTGCTGGCGCTTATGTTGTTTAACTTTGTGTTCGAGTGCGTGAGCAGTTGTCTTAATGCGAGTGCCCTCCCTCCTGGTCTTTGGTTCGTCATCAAGGCCAACTGAGATGCAGCCTGCTTTTGTCTGGCTCAAACAATGTGACGGCACTGGTGTGTGTGTCTCTCACGCACGCTCTCACGCACGCACGCACACACACAAATCCATTCATCCATCCATCAATGCCAGCAGAGAAAGCAGGCAAAGCTCAGGATATATTATGGTGCCGAGAAGCGCGCATGATTCAATTTACTCCTGTAGTCCATATTAAGACTACATCTGATTATTTTCAATATCAATTCATTTTCTTGATGAAATGTCAGAATATGGTGAAAAATGAAAACAACTGTGTTAGAAAATATACAAATATTTGTTAGAACTTTGACTCCCAAGATGCACTTTGGCAAGAAACATCCAGTCAGTTGTGTAAAATACGTTTTACGTGCGGCGCCAACAGCGAGCTGAAGGTTAAAATGACAAAACCGATAATATAATACATAAAAATGTATTCTTGTACAATACATTTTTTTATGAATTTAAATTTTTGAGATGCTGAAACCTGCAAATAGTTTTTGCTCAAAATCATCAGCTCTGAGTGACTGGTTGATTAATTGGATCAATCCATATAGCCTACAGTCCTTACTGTCATCCATCAGTCTTTAAGTCTCAGTCTTCCCCTCATCGTGTCACTTTGCTTACAGACAAAGAACGCCATCTTGTTGTAATGCGATCTGATTCTAGACTGGACGCAAAGCTACTGTATGTTACCAGTTTGGGCTCCAGCAGCAAAATCCAGCCGGCAAGACATTTTCCCTCAGGGCTAACAGGCCTGTTCAACTGTCTGTTTTCACTGCACAGAACCAAGTCAACCGTGATGCTAATTGTCAGCCAGTGCTGACTCTGTCTTTCCTTCAGTATTTGCAATTTATTCCTCAATAGGCTCCCCCATACCGTCCCAAGATTCAAGAGTCATTTCTCTCCCGCTCTTATTCTTCTTCTTATACTTCACCAGCTGAATGATGTTTTTTTTTTCTTTCTTTACACTGCTTTCGTCTATTAATCTATATCTTCCCTATTGTCCCTGTGTGTATTGTGTCAAAAAGCGGAGCTTACACGTGTTGTGATTCCAAATGAAACGGAACGATCACCATGAAGCCCTTTCTGTCAAGGACAGGGCAGAGAATAAGGAAACAAAGCTTCTCGCGGTGTTGACGGCAAATTTTAAAAGTGTGTTTTAACACTGTCAACTGCATTTACATATTCTGACACCCGGGATTATGTTGATTGATGCGGACGAGTGCTGAAGGACGTCCTAGAAATTCTAGGAACGGGGTCCTCGGTAGGGAGGCAACCCCCGACACTGAGGGCTCCCGTTGGGACGCCCACAGTCGGGGAGCCCCAGGCATGCGTCAGGGCTAACCAAAGGTAAATCACTGGCCAAGGACGGGCAGCAACACACAAACACACACACAGGGTTGTTAAAATTCTAAAGTGTGGTTGGTTTAATGTGTGACGATGTAAAAGGCGAAGAGGTGTAGATGAGGAGTTCCAGTGTGCACACGTATGAATTGTTGGTATAATGACCTCCTGTGATGCCAGGATTAGTTACACAGTCTCTCTGGTAACTGTGTGCGAGCCATTGTGTTTCCTTTTGTGATATCTGAAACATCTTCATGGTACCACGCTGACTTTCCACGTGACTGTCGCTTTGGATAAAAGCGTCTGCTAAATGCCTAAATGTAATGTAATGTAATGACTGGGCTGTAAAGTGAGCAGACAGAAAAACCACAGTTCCGTCATTTTTTTTGTAGTTGTTCTTTTCTTGTTAGTTTATTTTTCAGTTGCTTAGAAAAACAAAACAAACGAGCTCACAGATGACCCACTACTGCCAATCTACAGCTTGTTTGTGTGCGGAGCGAAGCCCCCGTGTTTTTTTTATCCTCCTTCTTTTCAACATTTATGAGAATATGCAAATGAGGGCGCGGTCTCATTCAATCGTCGAGTGAGTCATGTGACCCGAGCAGAGGGGTCTAAGGGCACGCGGGGTCAGGAGGCTCCAGCGCCACAGACGAGAGGGGGGGGCGGGCGATCCCCACCTGCCCCCATCTGCTGTGCGAGCGAGTCGCTCTTTGCATAATGGAAACTCACCGATGGGTTTTTTTTTTTTTCCATAAAGGTAATACCACACTTACACACTTGCCAGCAAGCTAGGTATCACAACAGTTTCAGATGACTTGAAAACCCACCAGATGGGGGGGGGGGATATATATATGAGCTAAATATAATTTAAATAAAAACCTAGAATTAAAATATGAACAAGACAAAAAAAAACACATTAAAACAACTCACTTCTTAAGCAGACAAACAGACGATTAGGCTGCCCCCCCCCACACCCCTTCTCATCTAACTAATGTTCTGGGGTGTGTTTCTACCACACAGAGTCTTTATTCTTGATGCAAGACAGAAAAAATTATATAAAAACACTTAAAACTGCCCACAGAGGTCCAATGGGAAACTAAGTATATGTATGCATGTGTATATGTGCGTGTGTGTGTGTGTGTGTGTGTGTGTGTGTGTGTGTGAGAGAGACTACTCCCAAACAATGAGCTAGTTCCTGATAGAAATGCATGGCAAGGCCAAACTTCTAGCCACGCGACCACAGCTTTCCTGTGTGTAACATCTCTGCTGCACTATCCCCCCCCTCCATTTCAATCTTTTTAAATACTTGTAAATATACTGTAGGCAGATTATATATAGAGCCCATTTACAAATGGTACATGATCAGCTTGGTACGTCAATATCATAGTTCACACGTTAGCTGGAATAAGGGTCACATATGACTAGCTAATGAGGTCATACAATAAGATTTCTTCTTTTTGTCATTGTCATCTTCAAATACACAAGTTAATAGTTGTCTTTTTTTCCCCCCTCAAAAACAAAGCAAGATCAAATACAGTCGATATTAAACACTTGCAAAACGTCCACTGCAAAGAATGGCTTGAGTAAGAGAACATATTAAAGAAGCATTTCACTTCCTTTTCTCTGTGCGCCATGCTTTCTCTTTTTGTTTTGTTTTGATGTGAATAAGTCCAACTGTTCAGTCCTCAGCAGGCCCCGAAACAAGAGAGCTCCTATATAAAAATGGATAATTAACAAGGCCACCGGTCCATTAAAAGATCCTAAAATCCTCACTATGCTCAACCCATTTTCTCATACTACTGAGATCTTAAATATTAATCCACGAGCACTGATTCAAATTCAAACTTTTGCTTTTTTTCCCTTGAAGTTTAAAGCAACTCTCCTCAAAACAGTGCAAAACAAATCAAACCTGTGCAATAAGGCCTATCACTAATACCTCATACATACATTTTACCATGAAAAATACTTCAAAATGAAACTAAAAACAATGAAAACACTAAATGATTTTAAAAAATGCATTAAAAACGAAGCATGGACATGCACAGCTTAACAGAGGAGAAGAGACATTCCCCTGTAGGACAAAAACAAAAGAATTATCAGCAGTGTCTAATTTAATGCTTTTTTTAATGCTGCCCCCCCCCCCTGCAATATTTCTATTGGTGACACCGGCCCGAGCTCGGGGAGCTGGGGGTGTCGGAGGGGTGTGTTGGGAGTGTGTCGTCTCACATGGGCTCAAGCAGCCATCTGCCACCCTACTCTAGCCAGCCTGATCCTTATCCTCAGCCCAGCCCGGCCCAGCAGGCCCGCTGTCTCATCCCCACAAAAAGGTTTCCTGCTGGGG
Organism: Nannoperca obscura; assembly: GCA_036024295.1. Taxonomy (NCBI): domain Eukaryota; kingdom Metazoa; phylum Chordata; class Actinopteri; order Centrarchiformes; family Percichthyidae; genus Nannoperca; species Nannoperca obscura. The sequence goes on along the minus strand of JAVQJL010031336.1, from coordinate 4,769 downwards.
GGGGGGACAAAGGCAGGGAGGAGCTGTGGGAGCTGGGGAGCACCACGGCGAGGCCCTTTGACCTGGTCCCTGGCTTGCCGGGGCAGACAGCCCAGACAGACAGCACCGTGTCTACTCCCCGCTGCCTCCTCCTCCTCCTCCTCCTCCTCCTCCTTCCTCTTTTATCAGCCACACAGACCCCAGGGGCTGATGGAGAGACAGAGGAGGGGGGGGGGAGAAAGACACAGAAGGGGATGGTGGTGGGCAAATGAACACAATGAAGAGACTGACACAGACTACCCTGACACCCCCCCCATCCTCCATTCATCTTTGGGTACAGATCTCTCTATTCCCTACAGGCAGGCTGCTGCCCTCCCCTCCGCTCCCCTGACCCCTCCTCTTGTCTGTTCCCTCCTTTATCCCTCAACAGACTCCCGGACTCCGTGTGGCCAAGCACGCCCCTGCTGGCCATATATAATATATATGTAGCTTTTTTCTCAAACGCCTGTCCAATACGCTTTTTCTTTGATTGAACGCCACATGTAGTGTTGCCTCGACGGCTCAGGGCCACCTGTTTGGTGGATAGTGTCTGGTTCGTTCGTGGCAGTGGTGAGAAATGATCGAATTGTACAGTCAAGTTCAATGCCCGCGTAAAGCGTGCATTTATTTAGGTAAGAGAGTGACGTTATCATTAAATTCCTTTGTTTTGGTAAAACTAGAAGAGCAGATTGATGCTCAACTGGAAAATGTTTCCTCGGGGGGGGGGGGGGGGCTTTGTCTCCTCTCCTCCTGGGGGAGCTGACACCTAGGCAGTGGTGGTGAGCTTTTGGATGGTACGGTTGTAGTATTGGGTGGTGAGAGCCTCCAGGGGGCTCCAGCGGTGTGCATGCAGCTCAATGACCTCCATGAGGAGGGAGCGGGTCAGCGGAGATTCGGCCGGACAAAGCATCTTGTCCCTGACGGCCGCTAGAAGCTCTATCATCATCTCTGGGAGCTGCTCCTCCAGGAGACGCCCCATGCTCTGCAACTGGAGGAGAGGAAAGGGAGGCAGGAGGTCAGAGAAAGTGTGTGTGTGTGTGTGTGTGTGTGTGTCCCTTATTGGGACCGAAACACAACGTCTGGCACCTTGTTAGTGTGGATACAGTCAGACAGCAGCGACACACCCTCTGGCTGTGTCTGTGTCTGCGTCTGTGTGTGTGTGTGTGTGTTTTCCATACCTCCATGGAACAGCAGAGGACTGCATCTTCTTTAACATCTGTGGACTCTAACAGCTGAAAAGGGACAAGAACAAACACTATTGTAAATATACTGAGACACTGCAAAGCAAAAAGCTGCACAAAACATGCTTTTCGGCGTTTGCCGCTTTTTTTTGGCTGAAACCTTACTTCGAGCGGCAAGTTTTTCGGCTGTCGGCTCAATTTATATCGTTTGGATTTTTAGCATCATTAGCTCTCTTTTTGACTAATGTTATTGTACTCCGTGTCGAAGCAGCTTCTCTTGCGCCAGATTTCCATTTGTAAATTAAACTCCACGGATCATCCGTTCATCTAGTCGGCCGTACGGCGATGAAAAGTCCGGTTTCCATCAGCCTCGGCTGCTGGTTGCGATTCGATATGCATTGAGCTACGTTTTACGACCACTAGCCGTGTCAGTCCCGCGCACACAGACGTTTACAGGCTTACTTGTAACCCCCCCCCACCATGCACGTGTTTGCATCCCTGATTATGTTGATGTCTTTTCATTTACTGGAGTGTCACAGTTAAGGAAGGCTGTGTTAAAAACAAACCGTGGAGCCGGTAAACATGGTCAGCTAGCCGGCTTCCTCCCCAAAGCTGGCCCCAGGGAGGGATGGCGCCAAAGGGAGGGAGAACAACAGAGAGCCTCCCATGCTAGACTATGAGCCTCTCTTTCACGCTCTAATGCTGTCTGTTTCTAAAGTGCTACCTTGACTGAACGAGGGAAAGAAAGTAATATGGAGGATTTCTTTTTTTATAGCTTGAATGACGTGTAATCAAACCTTGGAAGCGAAGACCTGCTGCACAATGAGCAAAATATTGTAGAAATGCAGGGTACAGGCACCGAGTTACAGGAAAAACTAGAGTGAATACACAGAAACAGGAAAGAGTGTGTTTACAAGCAGGATTTTTAGCTTTACGGAGCATTATCGCGAGTTTCAGCTCATTATTAAGCCATTTAGCTGCAATTTTATGGTTTTGGTTCACTCTCACAGCTCTGATAGTGTCGTTTTCGACTGCAACAGGCTGCCGTTTTCAGTGAAAAGCTCCAAAAACCCACTGAACACTACCTGCAACTAGCAACTAAAGAGAGAGAGGAGTTGGTAGAGACCCAAAACAGAGCAGAAAGAGGGTGAATATTAGACTTAAATTTGCTGAGTGACCAGAAACACAATTTAAAATTAATGATAAAGTTGCTGAAATGTTTTGTAACGAGTTCGCCACATCACAACTTAAAAAGGTGAAGATGTGTCAATGTTATGTTCACAACTTGCTGCTGCTGCCCCAAGTGGCCAAAGAATCAGTTACTGCCAGTTCAAATCAACAAGATCAAACTAAAGTCTGCTTAAACGCAACGAAAAGAAAAACACCGTCATGGAAATGACGTCTGAAGTTTCATAGCCGAAAAAGAAACAACGATCACCACCATCAAATGCCCACGATCCACATTCAACACGAGCGGGACAGTTTTTTTTTTCTTCCACCTATCACTCAGGCCCAGCAGTTGCGCAGACGTCAGCTCCTCAGTATGCTCAGACGGGCGTGGTGACAGTGCGGCTGTTTGATGTGGGAACTCGCGTCTCGTCGTTGCCAGAGTGGGAGTGCTACGCGATAAGCAGGATTAGCTCATAATGAGTTCTCTGGGGAGCCCAGAGTGAAGTTTTTGCTCAGTGCGTTTAAGATTGTCTTATCTATACTCATCTAGAATCAGTTCTCCTATCCACTGCAATAATCTTTTTTTTTCTCTCTCCGTTTGTTCTCCAGTGCAGCAGCAGCTCTCCCCAACACCATTAAATGTAAAAACAAACTGTTTACGTGAGGCTACTTTACACACAGGAGTCTCTCTTAGTACATACTTAGTTGGGCTCCGTACAGCAGCAGCAGAGTCGCAGCACAGAGTTAAAGAAGGTCCGATTTCACTTATCATCTTAATTAGCAATATGAGTTCTGATAATCGGGGCCATAACGTTAACGCGGCAACCTGTAAACTTTGTTCGATGAAGGCGATCAACCTTCTCAGCATTAGTTTTGTTCAAAGTTAGCGCTCTACAGATACAGAGGATCGTCGTCAAATATCTTTTTCTTGTAAAACGTCCGGTGTAATCGTTCACACCGGTGTTTATGGCATCCCTACCTCTGGTTAGTTACATCATCAGGAAACAAAGCTCGCTGCACTGGGAGACCTTGGGATTCTTTGTTGTTTCCATTTACGGTATTTTCATTCGAAGGACATTTGATCAGGAACATGAAAAGCAACAGAAACTAGGACAGCTGTGATCCTCGTGCAGCGCTAAATGGAGGAAATGCATCCAATATGACAACATCCCCTTCAACAACTCAGTGAACTGAAATGAAGAAAAAATATCCTTATTCATTAACATTTCCTGCTGAGGCGTCGTCTTGTCTTTCAGTTTTGAAAGAGTTTTGACTTGAACGCATCTATAGTTGTTTATCATCATTCTGCTCGCTAAAAGAAAGAAAGGACGTACGAGAGGAAAAACCTGTTTCATCGGGTTTGTATCACTTCAAATGATACAAACTTCTGATAACAAGCAGAGCGCTTAAAGTTAAAATTATGACTACTTCAACTTTAAATGGGTTTCCAATAGTTGCATAGCAACAGCAGGTCTTGTGTCAGGACCAGCACTTCCCTTAGTTACATTACATAATATTACTCTATTTCTATCGCGTCGGTGCTGTACTTTACTGCTTTACAAAATAATAACAAAACAAAATGCTAAATATGAACACACTTACAAGTGCTTCATGCTTAGAATACATCACTGCCCTAATATACTGCATGCTCTGAGTAGATTGTCTGACTATGAGGGGCCCGCGTTGACTTTCAAAGAGGGATACCAAGGGACAATATGAATAGTTCCCGAAGTTACCACCAGACACATTGCAACTGCAAACCAATATCATGTGTCATTTGCTTTAATAAAAGATGTTTTTATCTGTTCATTCAAGTGCCCCGCAACCCACCTTCTGATTTTCCACGACTATTAGGCTGTGCAGGACTGTTCCTCCTTAGAAAAGACATGCTTGTTAGCTCCTTTTCTCTCTTTAAAAAAAAAAAGGGTAAGGTATTATAAGACGAATCCAGATTTTTCATCTTGCTGTGCAGCTTAGCACAGGCTCCGCTTTATATACTTTTTGGTCTGGGTAAATATAAATTTCTGCCAGAGTAGGTGTTTTTAAACTGTCTGTTGCGTGTTGTTTGGCTCAATCACGATTCTAAATTTACACACCACGAAGTTTCCTCACAGCCAACTGTATGTAACCACAGTAACATGCTGAAACAGCAGTGAGCCCAATTAACATACAAAAGAATGGGAAACGTTTGCTTCACAAATCTCACATAGTTCCTCAATGTGCACATGGTTGAGGAACATCTAATCTACTTAATGTGTGTGGATTATCTGAAGTGGCTATAGTAGATATACACTACCGTTCAAAAGTTTGGGGTCACATTGAAATGTCCTTATTTTTGAAGGAAAAGCACTGTACTTTTCAATGAAGATGACTTTAAACTAGTCTTAACTTTAAAGAAAT
>JAVQJL010031335.1:0-11793 GCA_036024295.1 Nannoperca obscura | reverse complement strand
TTAAAGTTAAGACTAGTTTAAAGTCATCTTCATTGAAAAGTACAGTGCTTTTCCTTCAAAAATAAGGACATTTCAATGTGACCCCAAACTTTTGAACGGTAGTGTATATATATATATGCTTCTTGGTTAGTGTAGATGTTGGGATGTTGAGTGTATATATATGTATATATATATATATTTATATATATGCTTCTTGGTTAGTGTAGATGTTGGGTGTCGAAGAATCCATAGGTCCCACATCCTCTGTCACTGGGGTGACAGAGGGTACTTGTGTAGTAGCATTCCAACAGTTCCCTATTCTCTGCTCTTGTCCACGAATGTCTTGTTCCAGTAGCCCAGTGGTTCCCCGACACCTGACGCGGACCTTGTTAACTTTACTTCCTGTGTATGGTGAGTTGTGATTCAGTGAGGAACGGCAGCATTTGGACCAGTTGAATAAATCTGTTTGAGGACTTGTCAGAGAATTGTCAATGTGTAACTGAGTAATTTTTAGCTTAACACTCATTTGCAAATAAATCCTAGAGCCTGATAAAGCAAGGCACGGCAGTTTTATTTAGCATTTTTTTAAAATATACTTAAGCTCTGAATCCGTCTGCAGCCCATCAGACAGTGTTGGACACCTTTAGTGTCAGCGTGTTGTCTCGGGTTTCAGTCTGTGAGGTACCTCTGAGGCTGTACCATGCCAACCATACACCACATCTTGAGACCAGCTGTTAATTCGACTAATGCAGTAACATTTATACCAGTTCCATGCACAACAGTCTGCTGTGATCCTATTCCAAATTTCATAAAGATTCCATACAAATGTCCCACAGTTTTAAAGTCTCCACAGTGTGATAATTTCATAGGACAATGTCAACCTACTGTCATCCACAAGTGAATAGTTATAAATTCTGTAGACTTTTACATTTAGGTTTAAAAAATGTATCAAAAATATGACACTCAGATTAACTGAAACAAACAGGAAGTAAATCTGGCTGAGAAGGCAAAAACTAAATTTGTATCAAAAGTTCCTGTAACAACTCAATCTACTCACTCGTCACCCAAACAACATCTCTCACAAAGTTAGACAGAATCGTCATGTATAATACACCAACACCTTAAAGTCATAATTCATTTTTATAAAACTGTAAAACTGTTTTTATAAAGCAATTTGGGGAATCATTATAATGCCGAATTGATAAGAAATATTATGCATGAAGCCTCAAATTTTTGGACCATGTAAATTGTATTTCCATTTATAACTCAAGATCTGTCTTAAAACTAATTTAATGAAGTTTTGGGTCCAGACGAACTCTACAACAAGCTGGCAAACACACAGCACTCACGTATTATAAAGTTATTATGGCAAAAATTATTATCACATTGGTGTCGTGTTTCAGGCCACCTGGTGAATTTAGGCCCCACTCACTTCTGGTTTCTGTCAACTCCTAAGAGAAATATCTGGGATTTTTCTTGCTAGATGCTAAACTTTCATCTGCTAGTTGCTTGTCTGTCTTTGGTGCTGCGCAACTAGTGTTCAAGGGGGCTAGCGGAAAACAGCTGCAGGCTGCAGCTGATGGAAACAGAGCTGCTGAGAGAGTCAAGACTAAACCATACAGTAAAATATGTGAGCTGTAAAACTAAAACAATGAGCTAAAAGAGGCTAAAAAGAGTTGGGTCACGATTCTCTGTTGGTTTCCTGAGCGTGACTCTACAGTACTTATTGACTTTATATTATTATTCTACATTTGCGTCTTTTCTTGTTTTTTTATAACATATTGATGAATGCAACTTTAATAGTGAAAAATAAGCATTTTGTTTGTCAATGAACTAATTAAGACTATTGGCTCATTTTGCTGATGTGTTTATAAAGTGCAAGGATGGAAATAAGCAAAATCACCAGAAGACATTATAAGCTTACATTTTGTTGTGTATTAAAACAATCAATGAGTGATGTCACAAATCTGTGTTTTGTATTGTGGTGGTTTGGTGACAGTTGTTGGCATTTGAAATATGAATCAGTGACCTAAAACCCTTCACATCCCACTTTGTTTTACACAAAATGAAATGTGGTTGTAACATGTGATAGCATACCAAACCTATATCTGATTTATCCTTTGTTACCTGTCAGCATGGATAGGTCCAATAACAAATCGGTTTGTGTTTGAGTAGTAAACATAAATATTTTGTCAGATGGGATGGGTATGGGGATGACAGGAATGTGGAGATGCAAGGCCCTGTCTGTGGTTTATGCCCATAACTGAACTGCGATTCATAGGACATTCAGTACTGTGTTAACTGCAGCTAATCAACAAAAAGGCATTGGCCTTATAGGGATTCTAAGGGGATGTTATAGTGATGGTTAAGTTCTACCTCTTGTCAGAGAGTTAAACAGTAGCTTGACCCTACAGATTGGTGCAAAGTGTGTAGACCACTTCTGGAGCTCCTTGTCCTCCTCGGAACAGCTGAATAATGTAACAGCAGACGTGCTGGCTTGAGGTCAACTGGCTGCTCTTGTAATCCTCATTCTTCAGAGGTGGATCATCGGAGCCACAGGGCTGACTCATTCGCCGGGCTGAGTTAAAAACAGCTGGAAGCGCACACAGAACAAACAGAGTCTGTTGTGGGACTCCGCTGAGCACTTCTCAGGCTCTGAGCATCGGCCCTGGATATTTGAGAAAGAAATTGTAGATGTTAAACTTGAATATGGACTACACAGGGCTGCTGCTGCTGCTGCTGCTGCTGCTGCTCAACCTCAGTGGAGCAATGTGTGCAGTGGTTCCATGGAAAGAATTAGATGAAGCAAAGGTAAGATGAAAGTTTGGTTTGTTCTTTGTTTAAACATACATTCACAAGATGCTTTTGACTTACTTCAACAGCGAGTTTACTGTATATACTAAATAAGTCTTATTTATTCTCTGTCTCTGCACTCACAGGCTTATTTGAGGCAGTATGGCTACCTGAATGACCCTGCTGATCCACAAGACCCTCATTACCTGGAGGAGATCATGGACGCTCTCATGTAAAATAGACTAGTGCACCTTTAAGGGGAAACACAGGCAGCTACTGAAAATGTGTTAATGTCATAACATACATGTCTGGGTCTGTCAGAACGATACTTAATACAAATACAGTGGGGGAGGGTGTGAGCAGCCCTCCTTGTATTGTCAAGTCAGTTTGTAGATGTCTATTTTGTCTCCAGGGTTTTCCAGAGGGTGAATGATCTGCCACCTACTGGAGAATTAGATGAAGCTACTCTGGATGTGATGAAACAGCCGCGCTGTGGCATGGAGGACTCCTTCAACAAGAAGTTTCACAAATACAGAGTAATGGGTAAGTCAGGAGAAAATCTTGATTTCAAGGTCTGGATCAGCAACCTGTATATATCTGATAGATTTTAACATTATATACATTTTCAGATTTCTTGAAACCATGAAAGCTTTGAAGAAATGCACTAAAAAAAACTAACTTTGGAAGATATCTTTTCCCAATTGAGATGGCAGAAGCCTCACACTAGCTTCAGATAGCCACAGAACAAGGACTGTGGATTACAGATCCATTTTGATGTGACAAATGTAGAAACTTTTAGTGAGGTGGACACCTTTGTTGTGGTGGCTTAGGAACAAAAAGCATTCTTCTCTTACAGGTCGTTGGAGAAAGAAGAATCTGACCTACCGCATCTACAACTACTCACCTGACATGAAGAATGAAAATGTCGAGATGGCCATCAGCTCTGCCTTCTGGTACTGGAGTGATGTGGCTGCTTTGACCTTCAGACAGATCCACTACGGCAGAGCAGACATTAAGATCTCCTTCCATAAGAAAGATGGCTCCTGCTCTGTCCCATTTGATGGCCGTGGTTAGTTTCACTGTTGAACACAGACTGCTATTGGGCCTACTCTCCTCTGAAACACTTAAACTCTTTAATTTGTCCAACCTGCAGGTCATGTACTGGCTCATGCTGAGTCACCAGAATCTGGTATTGTCCACTTTGATGAGGACGAGTTCTGGACTGAGGGAACACATTATGGTACTAATCTGCGTATTGTAGCTGCCCACGAAATCGGCCACGCCCTCGGCCTGGGTCACTCTCAGTTCAAAAGCGCTCTGATGGCTCCAATCTACTCTGGTTACCGTGCCAACTTCAGGCTGCATACTGATGATATTGGAGGCATCCAGGCCTTATACGGTGAGTGCATCAAGGTGGCACCACTGGACTAGATCAGAGCTGCCAATTTGGTTATGATTGTGAATTTGCATAAATGAGAGCCTTTGACTCGACCTCACACTTCATGTGGTCTCTTCATGCAACTGTCTACCTGCAGATATAACAACGCATGTTCTGTGAACCTCCTAATGAGGCTTTAGTCTCATTGTCATCCTAGAAAACACTAGAGACGTTACATGTTCTCTGAAGATATCTCAGATATATCGGTATCATTAATATATGTATGTCGATCGATAAGGATCAAGATATTACAGTAAAGATATGTACGAAGATATGTTTATGGGTAGTTTTATAAACAGTGACGCAATAATATAATGATTGAATCATTTCTCATGCATATTTATGTAAAAGTCTGAGGTTTTAAACTCACCTGCCTGGCATAAAAACATTATTCATGTAGTTTTCAAAGGTTAACATAAGGAAAACATCCATTCATCCTAAAACATGTAACTTCTCTGTTTTACAGGCAAACGCATCACCAGCACTTTAGCCAGTACGACAACTCCAGACAGTCAATTTTCCGCAGAAAGCAGCCATGACACAGAGAACATCCCTGACCCTTGCAGTGCCGCACTGGACGCCATCATGTTGGGTAAGTTATAGATTAGCTGTTGTTAGAGTGATAACTGGAGAAGTCCCACCTGTGTGCACTGTAGCTAGACTTTACATTAGACCACGACACACTGGGTTTGTAACCTACAGTAAAATGTATTATGTAAAATGTAGTATTTTGATATGTACGTTTTCAAAAGAACGTGGACAACATCCAAAAGAGTTCTGCAGACGGCAAATCATCTGTGCAATGGTGGTTTGTTGACTTCAAGTCCATGTTCATAACTCGTTGATACTAATTTGCCCACCTCCTGTATGTTTGATGGCGTGGTGCATGGCAATATTTGTTGTACCATCAAACAAGGACTTTTTTTAGTAACAGCAGGATCAGAAAGAAATCTTTGTATGTTTAACCAGGTCCATGGAGGAAAACCTTTGCTTTCAGCGGTGATTACGTGTGGACGATCTCTGATCTGGGACACAACACACCAGTGAAGATTGACAGGCTGTGGAGTGAACTCCCTGGAAACTTGGCCGCTGCTGTGCACTCTCAAAGAACCAACAAGACATTCTTTTTTAAAGGTGCAGTTGTTGTCCAGTACTTCTGTCATGTGTCTACTTTCTGTTCTCTGTTCTGAGTCAAGAACTAAATGTTTGTACCGTTTCTGGTCACAGGCAATAAAGTGTGGAGGTATACCATGTTCATGCTGGACTATGGCTACCCCAAACAGGTGAAACAGATCCCTCCTAATATTGATGCAGCCTTGTACCTGGAGAGGAACAAGAAGCTGGTCTTTATCAAGGTATCTATTATCTAAACACATCTAAACACACTTCTTGCAGAAATCCTCAGTTCTTATCCCGTCTGTCTCTTTGTCATCTGCCTGTGTAGGGTTCCAACCACTGGCAGTGGGACGAGCTGAAGTACACCAAATTAACCCCCAAACCACTCTCTATGCTCTTCACCGGAGTGCCGTCCAGTCCAGACGCAGCCTTCACCTGGACCAACGGCAAGATCTTCTTCTTTAAGGGAGATGAGTACTGGCGTGTGAATGAGCTGCTGAGGGTAGACAGAGGATACCCACTGAGCAAGAGGGAGCGCTGGATGCGATGCTAGGGGTCGACCATCAGGGGGCAGCAGGTACCAAGAGGTCTACAGCAGGAGTGCTGGTTCCACCTCAGAGGCATTGACAACCAGGCAACCTCAACAGCAGTGAATGATTGGGATTCGTCATCTACCATGTAAAAAAAAAAAACTAGTGTGGGTATTAAGTTTATTTCACTGGATCTTATTTTAACCAGTGAGGTTCTTGAGCACAAACATGTTTTTGTGACTGCAAGAATTATGTAAGCTTTTGTATGATCTCAGGGAGAAATCAACTGAGGCCTTCTGTTTTTCTCTCTAACATGTGTGTTGGATTATGTGTCTTAATACTTTCAGTGAGATGTAATATGATGTTGGGAGTGTGCACTTCCTGTTTAGACATTTTGTTGTAGTATGTTCAGTGCTTTCAAATGTTATTTAACACTTCCATTATCTCATGAATTACACTGGTCTTTGAGAAATCATGTTACATAGATCTGTACTGTTTTTTTTTCATTCACGTTTTCTACAATTAAACATGTCAACAGTAAACTTTCCTTTCTGTTTGCATTTCCCTGACACCAGAAAAGTGGCTTAGCATTCCGCACAAAAAGGGTAGAAAAATATTGAATGCTCACTATGATGAAAGGCTGCTCTGTCAGTCGGCTTTGTGTTGTCTGCTAAAAAAAAAAAAAACGTTGGAAGCACCATGACAACCCCAACCAGTTGTAGAGAAGGAAATCCTCCCCATGACCTCTTTCTTGCCCATGAAAAATCTGGTAATGCTGCTAGTGTTGCTAAGAGACAAAGAAGACAAACAGCGCAATTTATCCAACTCAACCAATCAGCATAAACTTTGTATGAAACACATTTATTTATCTTCGAAGATTTCTATCAACAGGTATGTACAGATTCAGGTAACAAGTGCATTGTCCCTGCAAAATTCAAACAACAAAATTAATAATTATTTAAAAATCTACAAATTAACAACAAACATGCTTTGTTTTTTTTCCTTTTTTCAACACTACCACATACTTGGTCATTATATAAATTAAGTTATAAAAAGTTTATGCCACAAGCATACACAACAGTCTAAAATGTTCACCTACTGCGTTCTGCCAGGAGCTACATTGAAAACACAAAACGGTCACAGAATTACAGTCCTGCTGGAAAAGATCCTGTTAAAAGCTCATGCAAAGAGCTGTTTTTATATTGATCATTCAGTTTTTGCTTACTTTGTCAGACTGCATGTATCCAACTACATGTCGTATTTTACTCTCTCACCACACTCAATTCAGAAAAATACACAAAATGAAAGTCATTTTGATGACAAACTTTTGCAAATCCTACGACCACATGGTTAAACAGTACGACGGGTAATAACACAACACTTCATGGCAATGACTAACTTTTTAAGTACAGTACATGTAATGTCAAACAAATCGCTTTGTCATCTTCACTACCAAAACAGAAATGCATCCATTTTTTGAGGCTCGTACTTGCTGTTTATGTATTTAATACATGAGAGAGAATGGAGGACCTTACTTTGTTAGTATCTGTTTATTTAAGTGTTTAAGTGTTAAGTGAGAAACACAGTGGTTGCAGTGGTTATAGCTTTCACCAGAAAGGAGCTTCACACCTCTGGCTTCTCTACAAAATGCAGCATTCTCTTTCACTGAACCCCCTGCTCCATCCTGCAGAATAAACCCTTAACCAAAGGGAGCAGTTTATTGCTGCTACTCTACGTTGGGAAGACACAGTTGGAGAACTGCAGAGCACCAAGTAGTCCCTTCTTATCTCTGTTTTGCTCAGACCCTGATGACTGGGGTTGTAGCTGTGAGGGGCGCAGTGGACCCGGTCTCATAGTCCAAGTCGATCATGGTGTGGTTGGCAGTTCCCAGGCTGCTAAGGGAAGTGCCTGTGCCCATCTGTCTGTCCCGCAGACTTTGCAGGTAGCTCTGAGAAGAACGACACAGGGAGAGAGATGAGTGAGGTACAGAAAAATGGAGGGGTCAACTTGACATAGACTTTATGGCATCAGTATCTACAGCACACGCCATGTTGGGTGACACTGACCGGTGCCAGTAGATCCCCAGCGTAACGTTTCACTGGGGTGGGTTTACGGCGGTACGTGCCTTCCTGCCCACCTGCCTGCTGTCGCTTCTTGGCGTCCTTCTCTCGAATCCGCATCAGCTGGACTCTCTTCTGTCTCCGACTGATAACGACTACGAGGAGAAAATTTAATTCAAAGGCAGCTTTTTAACATCACTTCAACATGAATCAAATCAGTCATTGTGTGTAAAGATAAAGATAAAAGTCAAAATCATTCACTTTTGTTTCCTTATTTATATATTATGAATAAATTGTTGCTCATTTCACATATTTATATGTAGAGGGGATATTAAGGATTTCACAAAAATCTATTTAAAAATAATACAAATCACAATGTCTTTGCAGAACAACACATCGCTGAGAAAAATATGTTTTAATAAGAGCGAACAAAAAGGTAGATGTAGGGTAAATCCTTGTCTCTGACTGGTTGTTCCTTCTCATGTGATTAAACATGTTGTCCCTCATGTGAAAGTCGCCTTTAAATGTTACTCTACACTTTGCTTCAAGTTGGAGTAAGTCGCTTGATAACTGTGAGGAAATCTGTTTGACCACGTTCTTAAGAGTAATTGTTTGAGGCTGGATCAAGTAGACCCCTACAACCGAACTCAAGAGTCAAAGCACCATGAAATTTCCTCCTTACCCTCAGTGTGTGAGAAGTTGTCATCCGTCAGTTTCCACTGGACCAGTACTCCTATGAGGCTGAGGGCGGGCCAGATGCCCAGAATGACCCAGCTGTACCAGCAGAGAGGTGGCCCGGGTGTGAGGCGCAAGCATTCATACACATGCGTGGCCAAAGCCAGCATCTCCACAAAGAAATCCGCGCACACTGTCATGATTGCTGCCCCGAACACAGCCGTGGAGAGCATGGTGAAAAGCTTTTGCCACTGCAGTGTCAGCACAGCAAACAGCATGCCCATTCCCAGAAGTGCACCCAGTGGGACCCAGACTGTGGTTGGAGTGTAGAACTGGTGAGTGACCAGCAGGGCTGCAAGGGCAAAGAGGAGGCCTAGAAGCAGGCCAGTCATGAAGAGGCCGACGCTTCGCACCAGCATAGTGACCAGGCCGCATAGCAGGCCTATGCCGAGGCCGATGCCTGCGCTGGCCTCCACGCTCAGCTGGGTGTCCAGCACGTGCTCCTTGTGGCACAGCAAGAAGATGATGACAGAGCCGAACATCAGACCAGACAGGAACATGACAGCCTTGAAACAGCGGTAACCTGGAAGAGGAGAGACAGGAGAGATGTACAATGAGGAAGTGGGAGTTGGAAGGATCAGCGAATAAGCTCCTTTTACATGAACTACTACTACAACTAGGACCTTGCAGAGGAAATCCGTAACATCAAGTGCAAGCACAGGTTTATCCAACTTAATTTGACAGATTTGAAGGCCGCACTGTGGAGATGAGTTTACAGTTGCATGTGGCATTTTGATGGTGTGTTACGTCACCCCAAAAACATTAAGTTTCAGCTTGCTAAATGTCAAGGTCTTCAGTCAGCAGGGATTCTCACCAAAGAAGCAGTAGATGATGCCAAACAGGCAACACATGGAGCAGATGACGGCAGGGATGATATCATACTTCCTCTCTATCTCCAAACTACAGGCGTCGACCTCAGCTATGCCGGCCCCGGACCCTTCAGAGCTCAGCCCAGTGGGATCTGCCATCCTGGGTGAATGTTCGGGACGAAGGTAGAACTTCCGGTGGCGTTATCTCAAGTCCATCTGAGCAGGTTTGGTGACTGTAAGAGAGGAGATCTCGATGAATTGTGGAAAAATAAAGAAAGTGCGAGGTTGAAGATCGGTCTAGTAAAAAATAAATCCTGATCAACGCAGAAATCTCGAGTGCTGCAGGTCAACTATGACTTGCTCAGTATGTGCAGCTGTCACGAATTCAACACACAATCCTGTATGCCCGGGCACACACACACAAGCAGCTCATTCACTCACAATGATCCATGTGCCAGGACCCCTGTTGAGCTGTTTCCCCCCAATCATTAGGCTCATGAATTGTGACAGTCGTGAGTGGTCGGTTGTCTGAAAGTGGCTTCACTTTATCAGTTTTTAACACTATTTAAATAATATAGTTTAAACTATCTTTTTAAAATTACACGGAAAGGAGAAAACAATCAAAGAGTCTTACAACTGTTTAAGAGTGAAAATTCAAGCACTTTCAAGGTACCTTAACTATAACATTCCAGACCCTGGAAGCCTTTATCATCACATCTAAATTGTTACTCTAAATGCCAGGAGACAACAAACAAATACAATGATAAGTTCGTTACATTACAAATATTAAACGATTTTACTTGAGTGATTGTGTAGATGAAACACCAGATTATGTTGAAAATCAAGCATTTTTCAGGGAGTATATTCAAATTCAGGCATATTCCTAACCTTGAAAATATAATAGTTAAAATGAAGCATTTCCCAAACTTCCAAGACTTTGTACACACCCTCAGTCAAGCACTGTTTTCTGTGAGTAATCTGATAACTTTGGTTTAATGTTAAAAAGAAGCTATCTTATTAAGTATACACCTACTGTGCACCCTTGCTCATTGAAAAGACACACACTTAATTGAGAACTTTATTATGATAACTTGTTGACACCATCACTATGTCCAAATTGATCGCATAGAAGCAGATGTTACCATCTTGTAAAAAACAAATATCTCTATGTTGACTTTTCAGAAGCTGAGAACAGGCCTCTTCTCAGTGATAATGTATTTAATAGAATTCTTTTAATGGTTTATTTAGCAAACTCAATTCATACAGGAACATGTAGATTATTACACAAGCTTATATTCAGTACATCTAAATGGCATGACGCCCGTCTTCTAATCTGACTGCATGCAAACAATGTTTAAACATAGTTTATCTAGTAGTTTAGATTTCACCTCCATCTTTGTCATTTCTATGATGCGCACCTTCTAGTACTCTTGGAAAATGATACATTTAAGCTGGCAGGCCTGTAGAGAGCCACTGAGTGCTGCAGCAGGGTTAAAGCTTATGGGTGGACTTCTCTTTCTGAGGCAGCTGGCAGGCCTCCTGTATGATCTCACCACAGCCGAGATCCGATTACAGCGAACTCACGTTTTCTACTTCAGGAACAGTCAGTCCCGCCTTTACTCTTTGTTCCTTGCCAGGTTTTTCCCTCTCTGCCCCTTCAATCCGCTACCTTTCCTTCTTCACCTGGAACTTTCCCCACCGTAAATCTATTTCCTTAAATGTGCCTCAGTTATATTGCCTTTTTTCTGAGACACAAGGCAGTGTAATTTGGATGTCCTGCCTATGGATGACTTTACATGGAAAAAATGAGAGCCCGTTGGAAAGTTTTCTTTTCTTCTTTAGTCATTTGCAGTTTTTCAGTACTTATCTCTCTATCCTCCTCTTTCTGCTTTCCATCAGGGACAACTGCAATGTCTCATTTCTTTACTGAAAGAAAAGACACAGATTTAGCAAATATGTGACCACTGTTACTCTCCACAGTCTGCAGTTTTGTGTTAGGTACATTATAAAGTGGATTCAAACTTTGAGGATATGCATAAGTAGCTGAAACTGAGATAATACGCACATTATTTATGTTAAATTATTTGATTTGGGAACAGTAATGTGGTTATATATATATATATATATATATATATACACTACCGTTCAAAAGTTTGGGGTCACATTGAAATGTACTTATTTTTGAATGAAAAGCACTGTACTTTTCATTGAAGTTGAATTTAAACTAGTCTTAACTTTAAAGAAATACACTCTATACATTGCTAATGTGGTAAATGACTATTCTAGCTGCAAATGTCTGGTTTTTGGTGCAATATGTACATAGGTGTATAGAG
>JAVQJL010031332.1:0-26207 GCA_036024295.1 Nannoperca obscura | reverse complement strand
AATATTTGAAAGAAATAGACCTTTTGTGTACATAGAAAAAGTTTTAGCTCTTTGAGTTCAGCTCATGTAAAATTGGAGCAAAAACAAAAGTGTTGCGTTTATATTTTTGTTCAGTGTATATCTGTATAATATATATGTTGCAAATAAACTCACTCAAGATACTTTCTTGTTGTCTGCTCCTGAGTCCTTTCTACTGTGCCTGACACAGACAACTGAACTCTGGATTGTGCTGCACACTTAAACATGTTTTTTTGAGCTGTCAAGTAAATGATGTGACTGTACTGTGATGAAACACATCAATGTTGAAACACATCCAATTTCATGGGTTGAAAATGCCTCAAGGCCATCTACTGTTTTAAATCAGCCCTGAGCTTTGCAAGGCCGATGCTAAGAAAGAGTTGACCGTTATGGACCTATCTATGTCATGAATTGTATATAAAAAAGACTAATCAGTCTCCCCCTTGTCACCTGACACACACGCACTACATAGTCACGCCACCTACAATTGTTCCCTCACTCGTTGCATTTTTAAAATATGCTGGAAGAGGGGGCTCTAGCCGAATTTGAGGGTGCAGTTACACTTTAACAGGTTTCAATTGCATCAACAGTGTCTAAGGGAGGTTGTCTATTTACGCATCCAGCAGACGAGGAGCAACATTACCATTCATTTGGAGTTGTGTTTCTGGCCTCTAGATAAATGTATGTCCAATATCTGGTCTCCACCAACTCCTGAGGGACATACTGTATCTGGATCTTTAGCTGCTAAATGTTCCTCTATATTCCACTTGCTAGTTGCTAACTTTGTCTTTGTGTAATTTGTTTCTGGGCAGGTAGCGCACAGCGGATATATCAGAGGATTTTTACTGGAAACAGCTGCCTGCTGTAGCTGGAAAACAGTCATAGTCATTTGACTCATTGTTATCAAGCTCTTCATTAGTGCAACTTTAATTTTGTTGCCATAACAGTATTTTTCATGTTCTCCTATTTGTTATCTTATTTCTCTCTATCTCTTATCCATCTTTCTCTCAGATGTGTTATTCTAAAATATGTCAGGGAGAAACCTGCACAGGTCTCCATAAATATCCTGTCAGGGGGGTTCAGATAGCAATTTGGAAAACCTATAAAAACGGACCCAGGGGCAGGAGTCAACAGACCCTTGCATGGCTGTGACTGCACTGCTGCTCACCTTACTCATGGGGAGAACATCAATAAAACAACATGCCCAACACGGCAAATATTTCTAAGTACATGTGGAGTGTTTTTTATTATATGTACATACAACCATCTGTTCCTATCAATCTCCTTCTCTGAATTTTTCAGAGTAATACAAAAGTACTTGTGGTTGTTAGCAGGGGATTCTGTTTGTTTTTCTCTCCAATGCATGTCTATGGGATTTCAAGAATTACCCATAAGACTCTTACTCTCTGTTTCTCTCTTCTTGGATGGTTGCTATGTGCTGGTCTAAAGAAGAAGCAAAAATCCCTCAGGAACAACACTGCAGCCTGTCATGGAGCTCATGTAAGAGACAAGAGACACGAGAGCATCAGTGGATAAGAAGACAGCGTGTGAGCGCAAAAAGAGCCAGAGGGAAAGAGAGGAACTCAACTCTGTGCTCAATTTGAAAAATTCACAGGGAAATTAATGAGTTTTCAAATTTAAACAGCAACAGATGGTTAACAGTCACATGACAGGGATGTGAGCCATATAAGGGAAATTTGAAGATCTCATCTCTCCAAAACGCAGTTTGTTTCATCAAGCAAAAAACTACAGCAGATTGGAGTGTATGGTCTGAGCAGTGAACTGCTCTCTAACTTCTCTCTCCATCTGCTTTATCTATTTCTCATTTCTTCGCAGAATGTTTTTTTTTCCTCCTGTAAACCGTACGCTTGTCCACTTTCCTTTTCTTTTTGTTTTATTTTCTCCTTCTCTCTTTCTCACCTCTCAGCTTTCTTTCGGTATCCCTCACAGCCACTTATTTTATCCACAAACGTATTCATTCACTCACACACGCAAGCAGACAGAGCATTGGAGCAGATGCAGTTGATGTTCTGCACCAACGAATCATAACAGTGGAGTTAGCCTGTTTGGGAATGAAACAGAATGCCTCAGCACGGAACAGAACAGAGCACAGCAGCGCTGAGGACTCTGTGGAGCAGCATCTCACACACTTGTCACGTTGTAAGTTCAAGTCCAGAGTATCACCTGTTGCTATGCATTGTTACCAATCTCTCTCTTTCTCTCACCCGTTTTGTTATTTAGTCTTTACTGAAAACCATCCCACACAGCAAGGGAAGATAAGGAACACCTACAAAACCTACTGAGCTACTGGGTAACTTCAATTACCTATAAGGATTAATAGAATATATTGTGCCACACTAGCAGCTTGGCTCTATGGATGGTAATGTCAAACGTTCAGTTTGTTAGATTGCCATGGGATTTTGTACAGATGTTCATGGATCTTTGGTGATCCCTTGACTTTTCCTATAGCACCACCATCACGCCAAAATTTCCACCTGCCCAGTGAAATATCTCAACATTTAACTGATGGTTTGGCAACGAATTTTGGCAGTACGGTTCTCAGACGATGAATCTTAATAAGTTTGGTCCTCTAGCGCCATCATAAGGTCAACAGTTATAATCTTACTGTCAGTAAAATCTCAACAACTATTGGATGGAAGTGAAATTTGGTACACACATTCATCACTCTCAAGATGAATTGGAATAATTCAGTTGATCCCTGCTATGCTTTGCTGTGCTTTACTGCGCTGTGGTATGTCATGCTGTGCTTTATCATGCTGTGCTGAAATTTGATTCTCCATATAGTGCTGCGCCATACATTTGCTGTGCTGTGCTGTCCCGTGCCGTTCTCTCCTAGAGAACAGAGGACTGGTGCAATGCCGCAGTGCTCAGCTCCACTCGCTTCAGTGATCATAACTATAAAATTCTTTAATGAGCAGTTTGGAGCCAAGCCATAACCATTTTAGTCCTAAAAACTGTTTAACAGCAACTCTGACTCAGTGAACCGTGTTGAGCGTGAAAGTATACAGTCAGTGGCAAAGTGTTGAGAAGGTTGTATAATACCATACTTAGGGAAAGGTAAGAGCTGTCAAAACTGTGTCATCTTACCTGTTAAAAATGTGTAACAAAAGCGATAATTACAGTTTTTACCCAAGTTCCAGCTCTCTGTATGGTTTCAATGGGAAACAGGTGGCTGCAGGGGCAAACATTGTTGCCTGTGTTTGTTTTACATCTTTGCTTTGAATGCTGCATGGTAAGTAGTTGTAAATACATGTAGTGCAATCTAATGAGCACCACAGCTTTCAGGGATAGCTGCTGGCTCAACTACTTACTGAAAAACCCAATATGCCCAAAGTATGCTTTGGCAATGTGTCAGAGGCATGTTGATTAACTTGGAAATATAAGAGATTTCATTATTACTGTCTCTTATCATTTGTCCACCTCCTACGCACCATTATTATACAATATGAAAAAAACATCTATGTTTATAGGGTAAATCATGTAAAAAAGTGCATTTGAGCACTTCTCTACATTATTTAGTCCAGACATGACTTAACAAATCAAAGGATTTCTTTTGCCTTTTTTGTCCTCCTACCGACAGCAGAGTGCTGGTACGCTTTCACTGAATCATCACTTTCTAATTTGGGAAGCAACACATCTGCTACTAATTAACGAGACTGATTGAATCTGGGCTTTTTCAGGCACGCACGCACACACACACATAATTTCAGAAAGGGAATAGATACTGTGGTTGGGAACAAAACATTGTTTTCATTGTCTGTGTCTTTGATGGTGAAGATATCAATGACATGGATGTTGTGTGTTTTTACTCCCTTAGGTGGGTCCTAATGTATTCCTTTACATAAAAGTATATGAGCAGAATGGAAAGACAGTACTTAGTTGCAATAATGAGCAGGATTGGGAATTAAAAATAATGTCTGATCCTAATTATTAGCCGTATTATGAAGCCAGTATTTTATAAAACCAAATTATTTTGCTAGGACTTGGATGTCTGTGTGGCATTTTAGACCCTTTTCACAGCAGACATTCTGACTTGTCAAAGCAGGAAAAGCACAGGTGTAAATAATAAAATTAACAATGGCTCCATTCGATTTAGTGGCCCAGTAAGCCATGTCAGTGAGTGACCATGCACAACATTAGTGCCCTGGAACTGGCTCACCTACATGGAATGCAGCCATCATTAATGTCATTTATCCCATCTGTGTTTTCCTGCTTTGACAAGTCAAATGTCCACCGTGAAAAGGGTCTATGGACTGAAGTTCAATCGGGTTAATCACCAATTACAACTGAATTTCAAGAATTTAACTCTGGTAGCAATATTGTATATTATAATATATATAATATTTTACTGTTACCTGCACAGGCATACACACACAGGTTATCGGGCTGTGTACTTTACATCAAAACCTAAGGTCAAAACCTCAGGAGATTCTTAGAGTACTTTGTACTTACAAACGCACATTCTCTCTGAGCATTGTTCTATCAGGGTAATACAACAACATTAAAGAGTTTGATTTTCTTTCTCTCAGTTTGTTCACATTTAATGTTTTAGTTTTCTTGTCTTTGTTTTTAAGCCCTCTCTTTTCTCTATTCAATTTTTGTTGTTTTGTCTTTTGTGTTCCTCTCATTTTCTTTATTTTATCTACAGTGGCTGTGCATGTATTTTGCATATCTAATTCTCTAACACAGTAAACAAGTGGGAACAAAGGATGATAAGAAGTCAATGGAAGAAAATGAAAGACATGATGATGTGACAATTATTCATGCAGGATTTCTTCTTGGCAGAATTACTTATTAAACATTTTTGAAGTCCATACAACAAGGTTAAAAAAATGTTCACTTTCAAGTTCTACACTGTTTTTATTTTTCAAAGCTGATAAAGACACTTTCTGAAGTAATACTATGTGTCACACATATCTCCATTCAGGCATACAGGGTTAATTATTACTTGATTTTATTACTAAAAATAAACTACTCACTCACTGGCACAAAGAAGAAGAAAAAGAGTTTAATACCTTTTTTTAAATACAGAGTACAATACCATGCACACAGTAACTCGCACTGGTAGAGAGTAGTGACCTATGCTGAAGAACTGCAGAGTTCAGTTCCATACAAAAATCTTCTCCTCTCTGATGGTCTTTTTCTTCTGTCACTCAGTCATGCTCTATCTCTATTGACTTTTCCTCTCCTCCTTATCTTCTTCCCATCACTCTTTCCCAGCCTGAGCCCTGGGAGATATGCATTCACAATCTCTCTTTCTCCTTTCTCCATCTATCCTGTCCTCCATTTACTGATCTCCTTCAGTCTATCTCTACATTCAACTCCCACCCCTCCCCCCAAAACCTCTCCCTCACCCCTTCGTTCTCATGTTCAAAGCATTTTGTACACGATTTGAAATGTAAGACTACTAATTCACAATGTTCCACTTAATGTACATCACTACATTATATAAACCTCACTTTCTCTCTTTCTCCCTCTGTCTGTCTCCACCCCTCTGTCTACTTTCGGCGGTAATGGATGACCATGCTGTGGTGGTGTCAGGGTCTCTACCTCTCTCTCTGTCCCTGCACTCCCCCTCCATCTCCCTGTCTACATCAGTGTGGTGATAGGGTCTTTCTCTCTCTTCCTCTAAGTCAGTCTATGCTGTTCTGTCTCACTTTGTCCTTCCCCCTCTCTGTGTGTGTGTGTGTATCCCTTCTAATAGATAGCCATGGTGGGGTGGATGTCAGGAGAGGCATTCGTGTTGGCTCCATTAAACTGCAACCTTGCTACTCTGAAGGACAATGCTATAACATCTCTGTCTCTCTTTCCCTCACTCTGATCATTTCATGGAAATAAACAGGTCCCCTGAGAGCTGGTTTTACTTTGTTGTTAGATTACAGATTTTTTTTTCTCCCCTTGCTACTGTATAAAAGGTAATAACTTACTCACTTATAGAGTAATTAAACAGCTGAAGTAATTAGTTAAAGCACTGTTACATTACTACATTACACTTCACCTTTACTCAATCCAGCTTGGTCAAAAACAACTCCAAAGTTGCCACATCCCCATGTCACATCCTCTGTATTTAACACATAAAAATACATGCAGCACACCTACTGTATGGTTTGGATGTTAATCTACTGATCATGAACAGCTAGTTAAACTATTCCAGAAGTCTGGTTCTCACAGCGAAGCAGCAGGCACACACCCTTCTGACTCTGAATAAAACCAAGCTAAAACAACTTTGGAAATAATGAAAGCAGCATTTTAGCAGCAGCAGAAGTGTCAGTCCTCTATTAGTGTATACATACAATGCATTCACGCACAGTTCTGTAGTGTGGTCCACCCACATTTTGGCAGTGCATAAAATGGAAGAAAAAAAGACTTAAAGCTTAAAGATAAGCTTTGGTTTGCGGCATAATACAGCTGTGTATACAGATAGAAATAGAGACGTGTATGAGATGGTTGACTTGAAAACGAGGCTGGATTGCCTCTCATGTAGACAAGCTGTAACACGTCCAACATCCAACACCAGTCTCTCTAATGAAAGCACAGAGATGAAAAAAAAGCCTGTAAAACAGAAAACCAGCCTACCCCTAAAACAGTCAAAGTAATAACATTACTTGTTATTATAAAAAGTAAACACATCTGTCGCGCTACTGCCCAGTACGGTCCACATAATTACATAAACGACAAAACATTAAGACATACTCCCATTCAAATGCACTTGGCTCTTTCTCCAGGTTTCAAGCAACAACTGTTCTGTGACTGAAATGACACCGGATACCACTGAGCTCAAACCTCCCAAAAACCATGTGAGGCCAAATATCATTCCTTAATTTACAGATTGGACATGTGATGGTTCTCTTTTGGGTGGCTGCTGCTTTGGGTGATGTGGTGAGGAGCTGGTAAAGAAACTATCAGACTATACAATCCATCAGCAGAGTTTCAAAAGAGAAGGTGCCGGTGAAACATTCTTTGAATCAGAGTGTAGTGAAATGAGATTTGTTTTGATCACTGTGTCAGTTCAAATGTTATACCGCCAAGAAAAAAAGATAGAAAAACTGAAATCTGGACAAAATATCCCCCAGACCTGGTTGACTGTTGCCAAGGCTGACTGATTGATACTGGTGTTTATATCTAAAATGTACCTTCAGAAAATATACTGTTTTACGGACACTAAGAAGCCCATGGGAGACTATTGCCTTTAAGGCTTTCTGTCAGAAAGCTTTCTGTCAGAAATGCAAGCTTTCTGCCAGAAAGCCTTTAGGAAGTCAGGTGATGTAGAATAAAGAGTGATAAAGTCCATGTAGGAGGGAGGTTGGGATGGATGAGTGGGTCAAACACCAGATTTTCACCCAGGAGGCTGCTATTTGTGTCCTGCTGGAAACTGAACTTATTTTAACCCAATCCATGATTTTTTTTGCAAACATAACCAAGTAGTTTTGGTGCCTAAACCTAACCAAACTGCAACCGTTTCACAATGTTAACCACATGTTAGAGAGGCTTTCTGGTAGAAAGCTTTCTGCCAGAAGGCTTCGAGGCAAACTTCTTCCACATGCCACTAAGAGCTGGGATTTTGCGCTGAAAAATGCATTGGTCTGGGAGCCTCTTCCGTTCTTCTACTTTACACCTACTGGTTGATTTGTCTTCATTAACAAGAGTAACCTCTGTTTCAACTCCACTCTCCATTTATAAAGGGGAATGTGTTGTGACATGAATACGCTTAATATATCTTCATAGAAGATAATAAAGAAAAGTGTGTACTTCACCAGCAAAGTCAATGAACAGTCTTCTGTTACAATACTCGCCCCTAAACCTCTCTGTAAAATAGAATGGTAGTTTTAATCAAACACTTACCTGCAGCATTAACTAATCAATGTCAGTCAATTTCTTGACTGGAATCGATCAGCCCGAGGTACTGATCTCATCATGATTGATGTATTGGTTCATTGACTGCTGGGCCAATGTTTAACTGACATGGGCAGAGAGGCTGTGGGAAGTGGACAGGTTGTTGATGTCTAATTGTCACTTGGGGGGAAAAAAGTGACAAGTGACAAAGTGTGTGCCTAGCCGGCATACACACAGGCGCTAAAATGAAATGCTAATTTAGTCCGTATGTATATGAATATTAGAAAGTTACGCAAGAGTCAACATCTCCAGAGACCTGGCAGTGCACACCTTATCAAATGCTACTTTTTGTATCATTAATAATGTACAGTAGGAGTCACAGTATTCTATTATCTATAAATGAATATGGTTGGAGTGTTTTGGAGTAAGGCTTTGACCTTTAAGCGAGCTTGTCCCGTTAGAACTGCAGGACTTAACTGTGAATGTATTGCTCAAGTTTTGCGTTTACTTCAGGATTCCTCCAGCAGTGGACAGCCAACAACATGTACAGATTTCCAGTGTGAATGTTAAAGATTGTTCTGCTTGTATATATTACTACTGTATGGTGCTTTGAATGTACTGTTTCAGTAATATGATTGTTCGTTGGTGAGTTCAATTTTAAGAGAAAATCCCTTGCAGCAATAAAGTATGGTCCTTCTTTCTGTCTTTCTCCTGTCATGTTCTCTATACCCCTCTTTTCTCTGTTTAATTCACATTCTTTGTTTCTACAATTTATTTTATATTATGTCCTGTTAATAAATCACTCCACCGGTTTAGTTTGCAATGTCCTTTTGAAATCTTCCTCCACTCATAATTTCTCTTTAAATTTGGTGATTTGAAGAGAAAAATAAATAAATACATAAATAACAGCTTACCAGGCTGAGTGACACGCGCACACATGCCTGCTCGACTTATTGTCAACTATTTTTTGATAGTTGATCCACAAAGAGAGCACTCACGAAGAGGAATGATAAAAAACAAATTGTGCAGGGCTCGGGAGGGTGGCAGGCCGGGTAGAGACATGAGAGTTATGAGAGAGGCGATGACGTGTGTGTGTGTGTGTGTGTAGGAGAGAGAGAGGGAGAGAGAGGGAAAAAGAGAAGGAGGAAGCAAGAGAAATACATAGATGTGAGATAAGCGTGTGTGTAAGAGAGCAAGAGAGTTAGAGTGAGAGAGATCAGAGTATGTTGAGAAGAGCTTTTGGCTTTTCTCTCTGAGGATAAAGCTTGTTCCGGCCTTGTGTTGCTGAATCCCGTCGCAGCACTGTCCATGGTGCTGAATTGGCTGGAGGGTCTTCCGTCTCTCTTTATCTCCCTCCTTCCCTTCCTCTCTCTTGCACTTTCTCCTTCTCTCTGTCTTTATCTCTCATGCCCTCTCATTGTCTTCTCTGTCTCAACTCCACAGACGGTTTATTGTTAAGAAACACAGCTTGTTGCCACAGCAATGTTAACACATACAGTACTGAAATTACAGTAGCCAGACTTCGCCACAAGGCAGCAACAAATGCACAATGTATATATAAAATGAGATATGAAAATTAGTCAATCAGAAAACATCAGCTATGAAAAGCCAATTATATCGAAAAAAGGATTCAGTTTTGTTGGTAATATGTCTTTTTTTCATTAGGATTGTTTCACTCTGAGATAGATAGAGCTGCAACTTAAAAAGAAAACAAAATACTGTCGTCCATTATCTTTAGAATCCTTGATTATCTAAAACATTGGTGATTAATTGTCTGTCAATTGACTAATTGCTTATTCAACTAATTATTTCATCCTGGAATGTGTTTTTATGGGTTTTAGAGAAACAAAAAACATATTGTCTTGAATTAGGGGAAGTAAACATCCTAGACTCGTGCATACCTAGTGCCCTGCAAAAAATAGGGTCCCCTCATCTTTCTTTGGAAACAGTGTGATCACGGCCTGCCCTCCAGTTTTGTGTTCACTGAGTCTGTATTTTTTCTCACATTTTCCTTCAGGGTTTATTAGTCACACCGGTCTGGTTAGTCTGCCATCGTGTAGGGCCTACTGTCTATTTAAGGATGAATGTGTGTCAGGTTTGCGTCAGGATTGTGTTATTATCTCCACCTTTGTCTTTTTCTTTGTCAGAATTTGGACTGGCACGACGCTCTAAAGGCTTGGCTTGACTTAATGAAGCTCTAGGACCAATTGCTTGATGAAACCTCTGCTTCTGCATTTCCAAGTAAAGGTGTTGTTTCCTAAAAGACTGTTACATTTGACGAATCCTGTTCAGTTGTTATTAGAGGATACTGGCCAAATCATTCCCTGTATGCAGAGTCATGAAGGCATTTTTGACAACCAACCCTGCTCTGTCTCTCTTCTCTTGAACCCTCTTTCCACTCTCTTTCTCTTTTGCTCATGGACTCGATGTCAGGATTTAAGTTGTGTGATTCATCGGGACATAAACTAATATTTGTACAGCTCTGATAACTCATCTCAACGAGATCCCGTAGGTCAGTGATCATTTTTCATTTTAGGATCCCAAAATTTGTATATTTTGTTTTCCTCTGGAGACACAGTCTAATTTAAACAATGCTATTGTGGATAAGTACCATCATAAAAAAGACCAATAGTTAGAGAAATGCTGCTGCACTCATATTAAAACCTCATCACATTATGCCTTCAAATGCCACCCGAAGTGACTTTTACACATGTTGTTTCCCAAAATAAACTTCACATACATCCACACCTCGCATTTCTGTCTCGCTCCCTCTCTCTGTACATCTCTGTCACACACGAAAGCATATTTTATATGTTATTAGCCTGACCACTAGCCTGTATAACCCAAGGGTGTTTTTTTTGATTGAGGTTATATAAAACATGAAGCAAAACAGAGAGATTTCATCTTCCTGGCCCCGGTCTGATTTTTGCCCATTCTTTTAATCTCTTTGTCTGTTTATTTCTGCCATCATCTATTATTCTCTTTATCTTTTTATTATCCCCTGGCCTCCCCCGGCCTAACCACCACCAACAACCACAACCCTGAACTATTTTGTGTTCTGCCAGCAGTGGCCAAATTAAATTTATCCCATCTCTCGCTAATCAGATAATTGTAGAACACTCACACTTATAATCCATGAAATCCAGCAGAATCTGTAAAGCGAGCCCACTAATCTGCCCCCTCTGTCAGCTGTTTCGCCCGTTTCTGATGGTAGCATTCGTCACTGGAGCTCCCGAGTAACCTCACCATCATATCCTTCGTTACCTGTGTCAAAGAGGTAACCTCTGCATCTATATCCAAACAGAAAGGTCTTTGTCAAATGTCATTTCATGCTGTGTGCTGTTAATTTGAGCTGTCAGTTAAGAGAATCAAACTGCTCTTCTCCACCCTCTAGTGGTTAGTACAAGTATGGATCAAGTTTTTCCACGGACAAATCACATGGCATCACAAATTATGAAAGTGTGTCCAAACAGGTCACATGGCAGCAAATTGGTCACATGCTGCCAGTCCATAATAATACAGTGAAAATAATCAGCCATATATTACACAAATACAATTAGCTAATCCTCACTCCTTGGGTGATATTGAGTACTTCTCTCCTTATCCTTGTCTATCTGCTGCCAGCAGCTAGTTATCATAGCTTATCATTAAGACGTGAAACGGGGAAACAGCTAGCCTGGCTCTGCCCAAAGCTAAGACAATGGTGCTGTATTATGTCTTGGCCGGCCACAGTTACTTTAGAGTCTTGTCAACATGACTGTTGCCAGCTGCTAGCACTAGCTTTGTATTTTCCGTAAAATATGAGAGTGGTATCAATCTTCTCATCTAATTCTAAGCAAGAAAGTGAAGGCAAACAACTGCTTTAAAAGCAAGATGGGAAGTAGGTGCCAATTTCACCTCCAGGAGTCCACCTTTAACTTGCAGTGTCTTCACAATTAAAGACAATAACATACAGCTTGTTTGGGAGTTTATGAGCATATTAAACTGAGTAAACTGAACTGATTATTGTATTGTTTAAATCTCCGTCTTGAAGTGCTTGTAAAAACGTAATAAATGTTCAATTTTGTGTGTATTATTATTACTTGATCAACTTAAAACCATAATAAACAGCCAAATAATGTAATCATAAAACGGAACTAGGGTATTTTTGTATTTTATTTTATTTGCTTCCCCGCGGCCCCCTTGAGGTTCCCCGCTCCTCACTTTGAGAACCTCTGGCCGTGTCTGCCGTGTCTCCCGACAGACCCAAACTATCAGTTACTTCTCGCAGGCAGACGCCCCGGCGATGGCATCACGCGCAGTCGTCACAACGCATCCATCCGTTATTACCAGCTTGTAATCCCAGAGCAGTGACTTGTCAATAGACGGAGCAGGACACGGACGCAGAGCGAAGGAGGTAGACAGGAGAGGAGCTGGTGGGCGCATCGCCTCCCGGGACAAACCGCCGCGCGGTGTGAAAGTAGCAGGAGGGGGACGGAGACGCTCACTGTGGCGGAACGGGGCGCCTTTTAACCACAGGGAAAATGACACGATTTGAGGATAGTTTCCCGGCGGGATTTGTCATTGTTTTCTCTGTCTGAAGCTTTCCTTTTTATTCTGACCCACAGCGCCTCTATAGATTACCATCCACCGGGCAGCACGCGCCGTGTCTCTCCTTGGAGAGAAGAGAGAGGTCAGCGCAAAGTCACTTCTGTGGCTGAAAAGGGTGGACGACCGTTTACCAAGCTCCTCTGATGCTGCGGTTTCTTTTCTAACCAGTGTTACTCTCATTGTTCGCGCTGTTACCTTGAGGCGGATAATCACTTACCAACCAACAACCAGAGAGGATTATTACTCTACAGCAAAGTGCGGGTCAAACGTAAAGAGCTGCGAAGGAGTGAAATGTGAAGGAATGACAGCTGCTGAATGGGGGTGCAAAGAACATCTACAGGGGAGCTGACGTGGAGACCGGCTGAGTAGCCTTAAACGACGACTGTGCCCGCGGTTTCACCGAGTACGGGGACGTTTGCTCACTCTCCCCGTGCGTTGCTTCTCCTCTACTTTAACTTGAATTTGGATTCCTGCGATATTAACCCCCGACGGCAGGGTACGTCCCCTTAAATTACATATTAACGGAGTCTTGACGGAACCGCGGGACCTCATGTGGAGACCAAACGGGTGCGCAACGCGCCGGTGCGCCGGTTTAACGGCGTTTTTTCCACGCTAACAGTTCTGTCCCGGGGGATCAACGGCCGACACTGGATTGCTGTAGGTTAGAGGCTGCCACTGGCCGTCTAAACGTACCGGGCTTTTCATGCAAACTCAACTGGAACTAAATTGAAACACCTCGTTTGCCCCGCCACCACTCCAGGAGCCCCGCAGCGCGCCCAGCCTTGCACAGTGCAAGAATCCCCCCCCCCCCAAAAAAAAGTGGATATGATTTCTTATTTGGTTTGACATTTTGTCTGATCAGGAGGAGGATTATGTATTACTCTGCTGTAGAGTTCTATATTTTGGCTTGATACGAGGGGAGATAACCGAAGGAGAAATACCCTTTACCTAACCGGAGAGGAGGAGAGCGAGACGCTCAGGTATGACAGTCTCCACTTTTCTCGTCTGTCCGATTATCACACAATTACATCCCTCCATCTGCCCGTGTCTTCTGCTTATTTGGACCGGAACGTTTTTGAGTAGCTGATTTGTAATTTTAGTAAAGCCGAGTTGAGTACACACACGCACACAGAGGGAGAGCGAGAGAGAGAGAGAGAGAAGAGAGAGGAGAGAGAAGGCAGATGGGGAGATAATGGCGCTGGTGTTTTCTCTCCCATACGATTTACAGAAGGTGATACCCTTTCTCTAGATTAAAGACAGACAGGAATGAGGGGAGGGGACGTGAGAAGGGGAGAAAATGCTGAGAGGGCTGTAAAGCATGGGAAGCACGAAGAAAGAGGTTTGAAACCGATGAGTAGATAAGGCGGGGTAAGATATGAGCAGAGGTGGGATGAAATAGCAGGAGGATAATACAGCATGGGAGGGAAAGGGGCAAAGAGGAGAGTTTAGAGGAGAAGGTTTAGAGGGGGCGAGGATAGCAAGGATGGATGGATATAGTAGGAAAACTGAAGAGAGGAGAAGCAGCAGAGCAGGACTGGTGGAGCACAGTCAGGGGGAGAAGTGAGACAGGAGGGACTTAAGAGGAGTGCAGAGGAGACAATGCTGTGATGGAATACAGAGAAGCGAGCAGGGAGGAGAGGAGATGGCCTGGGTGATAGGGGAGAGGAGAGGATATAATGGCAGTTGTGAGGGAGGGCTGCTGGTATGGTGAGAAGAGAAAATAGGCGAGGACAGGAGGAGGTAATGGAATGAAATAGACTGGGAAGGCATAGTGGAGCAGTTGGTGGGGAAACAACCCAAGAATATATAGAAGAGGAATGAGAAAAGATAGAGAGAGCAGGTGTTGCAGCTGGCATTGAAATGATCCCTTAAGAAAGCTCTAACAATAGCATGCTGGAAGCCAAGTGGAAACAGTCTTAACAGTGCTATGCTGTAGCTACTGTATGGTATTATTCAATGGATTGCTGGGTAATGGTCATTGCTGCACCGTGGAGACAGATAGAGGGACACAGGGGGAGGAGAGAGGAAACCACAAAAAGCTCCAACAATTTAGTTTGCGGTGTCTGCTAATCAGCTCTTCTTTACCTGGTTTTCTCGTACCTAACTGTCCCATTTGCATTTTTATGGTGTTTTGCAATGGCACTAAGCCACCATAAAACACATGTAAACACACATGGCAGATTAAGTGAGGTTTGGGGGAAGTCGTTCACTAGTTTTCTGTTTCTAAATGTGTATACCTGTGGCTTAGGTGAAGCCTAGTTTCCATATTTCAATCTTTCTTGCTTGCATTGACACACCATGTTTGAATGTGGCTTGAAACACTGTCTTGACAGACTTTTTATTTTCAGTGAGATGTTAATGCATTTCGGATATCAATCCTAATGGCTGTAATCAGAGTGTACAGTTAATCAGTCTCTTAACATGCTGCACTGCAGTGGGAAATGCTGGAGGTAAATGGAATCATAAAAAGCACTTGCTGTCAGAGTGTATCTTTGATCATGACCCCATTTGCACAACAACATTTACTGTAAAACTCAAATACTGAGTGAAGATTTTATTAACACTGAGTTTAGAGCCATGGCAAGTATGCCCAAAGAAGATCGCAGGCTGACTTTTTCTGGTCATCCCGGTTACTGACACCTCTGTCAGTGTGCCAACATGCACACTGTATTCTGAATTATAGCTCATATTCTGGTCAAGCTCTTATTCGAAATGCACTGCTCATGCATCTTCATATCCCACTCGTGAAAACCACTAGACATGAATTAACAGAATATACTCACACTGCCATGGAAACTGAGTTTTCACAGGCGGTAAAAAATTAAATAAAATAAAAAATATATAAAGTGCATCAAGACAAATCTGTTTTATTTAATTTTTCTCATCGCAAATGTACTATACATTTGGGCTTTTATGAACATATGTGACATTCACATGAATCAACTCTGAAACAGAACACTGTTGCACGGCATAATTTGATATACCGTATTTGTGCATGCAAACACATTGATAAACAACAGCAATGATTTCTAAAGCAAAGACTCTGAGCATGTTTGGTGATGTTGCAGGAAGGTGAGACATACAATTAGACAAACTGTTTAATGAGTGTAAATAGCCCAATTTGACTGTGAGTCACAGAATCTATGACACTACTCTGAATATTATATTTAATCATGTGAGAAAAGCTATGTTGTTCATGATTGGACTCATATCTGAGTAATTTTCAAAACAATTGATTGCATGTAAACACCCTCATTTGCTAACCCAGAGTACCTTATAGCACACCAATAGCTCGAACAGAGAAAGAAATTACAAGCACAAGCTTAATTAATTGAATTTTGATAAAGGCTTGATAAAGTTAATGTAATAAAGTTAATGTATTGCTGGTCATTACCACGTTGTTGTAAGAGCAGTGCTACAACTTGATAAGCATTTCAGTCTCATAGTAGTGGGAAATAAGCTTAAGGTAAACTGTGCATACGAGTCATGGTCTGCAAGATTATACAGGCCTTAAAGGAATAGTTCAACATTTTGGGACATGCACTTATTTGCTTTCTTGCTGAGAAATGCTGCTGATAAGATCGATACTACTTTCTTGTCTGTACCCTAAATATTAAGCTACCGCCAGCAGTGGGTTAGCCTTCCCAAGACCAAAGGTAACAAACTCTGCCTACGAGCAGCGCTCAAGTTCACAAATGAACATGTTATATCTCATTTGCTTAATATCATGTACAAAAACCTGTGGTTCGGGCTATGTGCTGGACAATGTCTTGGCAGGTGCAGTAACTTCCTGGAGTCTCGGCTGTTTGCCTGCCAACCTCACAGTGACGACAAGACTGCAGGAATTTACTGAGGCCAGGCAGAATAGTCCGGCACGTAATAAACCCACAATACTTTGTTTTTAAACATCATATTTTGTATGAATTTAACTAATTAGATATATTGTTTAAAAGGTGCTTGTAGGCAGTCTTTGGATAGAGCTTGTCTAGCGCCTTGCTTCCAATCTTTATGCTAAGCTAAACTAAGTGCTGGTCCCAGCTACATATTTACCAATGTGAAAGTGGTATCTTTTGTTTACTCTAACTCTCGCCAACATGCTTGTATTATTTAAGTAAGAATTTCAAATTTAGAACAATTCCTTTTAACATTACATGTTAGAATGCAGACTCACGTATACTGTACACCTAGCTATAAGGTGAGCGCAGAAAAGGTAGAAATGTCCTACAGAGCAGACGGCCAAACACTCGTTTGACCCTGATTTCTAGTATGAAAACAGGCTGTGAAAGTGGCATTTCATGATCCCTCTGGCTTACTGGGATTTAGGCGGAAGGTTTCAGAAAACATACCAGAGGCATTACTGGGGCCAGAGAAAACTGCTGTGAAACCTTTCGATCATTTTGAACACCAGTCATACGTGTGCTGCTGTTCTGTCACTCAAGTGTCTATAACTCAGATTAGCAAATGGCTGGGTTCTTTTCTCCCTTGAGTGCCACAGAGGTGAGAAATTGATGGGAGATGGCAAGTGACGATTAAAGTTAGCATGAGAACATTTCCCATGCTACTGCAATAGCTGACAATGCATCGTACTTTGTCATGTTTACAGTTTATTGAACTGTGTTGAGTCAAAGACAGGAAGAGGAAGGATTGATTCTGAGCGGCAGGAGAGCATTTTGATTATTCAGAAACGTGGAATAAAATCACTGGAGTCTCTATAAATAAAGTCATAGGCGTGGCAAAGGTCTGTGCTATCATTATGACTTTTCAATGTCCATAATTCCATATAATGTGTGATTGGCTAGAAAAGAGATCCAAGCACTTTTTAAACTAACTTTATACAATAAAGCCTTCTATTTTTGGCGCCATGTAAAATACCTTTCATTCTGTCAACGTCAGATTGAATAATGAAGCTGAAGAGGATTGTAAATCCTGGAGGAGTGTAAGTGTAATTGATTGATGCGTCTGTATGGGCGAGAGAGACAGAGCAGAAAAGAAATGGAACTCACACAGAGAAACTCAATGAGTTTTAGAGAGAGTAGGAAAATACAGTTTCATCTCTGTGGCAAAGGGATGTATAGGTCGGCAGGCGAGTTGAAGGGGGGCTCTCGGCATGGGGTTTCTAACTCAGTATGGAGTTATAATATATATGTGCACAAGGCGTATGGATATTTGAATATATAAGTATATGATACTTGAAAAGATAAATAAGGATGCATTGAGATGGGATGATGTGGCTGCAGTAAGGGCAGAAAAAGGGAGTGATGTTGCAGTGATGAAAGACATGCAAGGAAGGGAGGGCTGAAGAAAGACAGATGAAAGCAAGGGAATGTACAAAGTAGAAAGGCTGGAGGTAGTAAGAAGAAAAAAGGGACATAGGAGGCTGTTGGGAGGGGGGTTGACCTTTATTCAACTTTAAGAACAAATTAAGAACACATTCTGTCTTTTGGTAAGGCTGAGAGAGGAGAGGGAGGAGAGAAGGTAATGCACAGAGCAGTAAAGACAAGGGAAAAAGGCTTGGTGAGGAGGGGAAAAGGGCAAGGAAGGTACACTTTATGAGGGAGAGGATGAGGGAAGAAGAAAAGAGGAAGAAGGAATGAGAAATGAGAAAGAAAAAAAGGAGCATAAGGTGAGGATATTTCTCCATGAAGCTCTAGGTGTTAAGACTGTGATATGGTAACACGCTGCTTTATAGTTTTAATGTCCAAAATATGTCATCATGAGCCTCTCAACACAGCGACATGATGCCCACTTCAGTAGGGGTTTAAATGTCTACACAGTTTGTGTGTGTGCATGTGCGTGCGGCAACAGATGCCAGTTCAGTGGTGCAATCCCACCTCACCAGGGAAGAAGATCGGATGAGAGATGCTACTGAAAGAGAGAGAGAGAGAGCGAGTGTGAGAGAAAGAGAGAGCGAGGGAGAGGTGAAGAGAAGGAGGGAGGGAGGGACGGTGCCAGGAGAAAGAGAGAGAGAGAGCAAGAGGCAGTGAGCAGCGTGCTGAATGCCAAGCAGCGTGGTATTTGAATGGTGCTGTGTTGAGCAGGCAGGCAGAGGGATATAACACTGCTTAGCTAAACCACAGTATCCTGTAAGTTTCCAAACTTCCTCTCTGGGGGACTTCTTTTTTCCTCTTCAACCAGTAACAGATTTCGCTGATTTTAGATGGTGCATATTTCTATTGTTTTTGAGACAGCCCAAAAACAGATTCTGCAGATTTGTTGTGTCTATGTAAATTGAAGAAAGCACAGTGTTTGAAATGTTCACCTACAGTACCAAACAGGGTTCTTCTATACAGCCAACTATACAGTACAGGGTCTCAGCAGTTACAACCAGTAGCTATGGATACCTCAGATTTGTCAAGAGCAATATGGGCATCTATTTTTATCACATCTCCTTTGACACATCTTTGGGTTATAACTTTGTCTCTGAAAATATACTGATGTGGAGGAGCAATTTTCTGCTTTTGTTTCTTACTACTCGCAAAAGCAAGAGGAGTGATTAGTCCTGGCTTTAATCTTATGGAGGTGCATGCATATCAACCTCTGTAAAGTCACACACAACCTGTGATATGTAGTTTTACATTTACTCATTTGGCAGACACTTGTTCAAAGCAACCTATGAATGAGGTACAATCTCCCCCACAGTAGAAAAATTCGAAGCATCTGCCACAGCCCAACACATTTTGATGTGTTTCACCTTAAATTCTTTAATTCTTATTGGAATTAGTACATACCAGTTGCAACATGTCGCCCTTTTTGAAATCTAGTTGTGCATGTATCCTGCTCATGTTGTTATGAAGAGTTAAATGGGAATTTGTAGTCTGAAGCGTTGTTTCCTATACCTCATACTGACTATATGAAGTCACATTGTCACGTCACATTAGTTGATCACAACGATTCTTCTTTCATTTTCCTCTTCAGTTAAACAGCTGTTTCGTGTCTGAGTGTGTGCCAGTCTCTCTGCTTGTATCCGTGTGTTTGTGTGTAACTGTACCCCTTTCCCCTCTCCTCTGTAATTGTCTTGGTCTGGGGTGACAGAGCAGACCTGACAAGTGAACCCAGATAGTGAGTGGAGATAGATTGAAGAGGAGTGTCTGCTCTCTCCTCTATCTCTCCTCATCTATTACTTGCGTCTGACAGAAGCAGCGCTGCATGATGGATGGATGCCTCGCTCTATCTCTATCCACTTCTCACTCCACTCACTCTGTTTTGCTCTCACTCACTCATTCCTCTCCACTTGGTTTCTCTTCATCGTACTGTCACTTGCTCCCTCCATCTTTTTGTAATTTGTCTTTATGTTCTCTCTCTTTGTGACTATCCTTCATTCTCTCTTTGTCTCTCTTCCTTCCTCTATAAGGTCCTCTCTTTACTTCATTTCATAGCATGCCTGTGGTTAAGGTAGTGTGTTTTTGTGCAAGCATTTAAATGATAGTCTGTGTTATAGAGATCTGCATAAACCCAGAGATTTAAATTACCGGGGGAGAGTCATCTATCATTCTGCATTTGTTGCCATTTATCAGTCTGCTGTGTCTTACAGGCATGAGTATTTGCTATCTGTGCTTACATTTAATTCTCTACACTTAGTGCTGCAGGCGAAGTAGCTTGACTTTCAATTGCAAATGAACACAACAAAGTGCAGGGCACACTTAGCCCAAAATAAAACCTAAATTAAAAATAGTAAAGTTGATGCAACTTGGAAGATATGTTTAAGTAGTTCTAGGCTAATATATATTTTTTTATATTTGTGTCATATATTGTTATTATTTAATTGGTTTAAAGATATATTTCACATTGACCAACATAAACAACAAGTAGAACTGGCCAGAGTTAACCAAAGGCATCATTTTCATGTTATGTCTCTGGTCACATGTTAATATGTATAATATCCAAGCACAGTGAAGTGCCAGTCTGTAATTGTGAGGAGCTAACAGTGCTTGGATGGGATTTGAACAACCTCTCTTCATTCCCAGCTTTAGTAAAATTCTGCAGATTGGCTCGGGACATCCCTAGTTGTTGAACACACTACACAAACACAGTCATTTTACCTTGCAACCTTTCAGATGGTTGATTTTTGCAAGATGAGGACAAGAAGAAGCCCCCAGAAATACTGGCATTCCTTTGTTAACTGGAGCAAATTCCGTATAGCTGTATTGCAGAAGGAACGAAAAAGTGGCCTTCATCAAAATTGGCACATTTCATTGGTGGAATGAATGGAGTTTGCTGATGGTTTCTTAATTTGCTGATGGAAAGACGAGTCTGAAAGAAATGCATTAACCTCCCAGTTTGAAGGTTGATCACTACCAATTATACACCGCATGTAATCTTGTTTGACTCTTTGTGTGTCTATCTAAAGCTAAAGAAAGAATTTCTGAAGTATGCTCCTGCTGTGCTGATATGTATGAGTGCACTATATGTGTGCAGTGGTGTAAGGAGGTGTCATCTGGGAGTTTAGTCCACTATAAATGTCAAATTTAAAATTAATTTTCATTGTGATTGAAGCCCAAATTGGCAGGCGTTTGTCCGGGCTGACCAGGCTTTGTATGTAATATGGCACACACACCTGTGTATTGTGTATGTGTATTACAGTACAGAAGGCCTAATCACTGAATGCTCAGATACACCACACTATTATGACCATATCAGGGCTGAGCAAAATATTAAGTTCTTGTTTTAGTTAATTTTATAAAAGATTCAAAAAATTATAATAATGTGGAACATGAGCAAGACATTGTGATTGCTAAGAAATAAAAAGGCTATAATAAATATAAATAAAGGCTAAAGGCTAGAATAATGCATTTGTCCTTTCCCTATTACATTTGTTCCCTAACAACTACACTAATCATTTCTAGAATTTAAAAAATATAAATAACTCAAGGTGCATTTTCTGGCTTGTTCAAGGACTTTTAGCAGCATCTCACAATCTTCACCAACCCCAGTACCAATCCTATGGAGATGTACTTGAAATCTCTAGAAAAAGTAACAATAAGTGGACCTTGAGTTAAGACCTTGAGCTCCTGGGCCTCTGAGTAACAGTCTAGACTTTATTCAGTGAACACTGCAATTTGTGTTTCAAGTGAACGGACAAATTAATGAACGCACAGAGCCCAGCTCGTATAGAAGACATTCCCATGCCTCTTGACCTTAAAGACAGGAAACGTTTACCTTTACATAAGATGTGATGTACGCTCCTTGGAAAAACGTTTTGTATGCTATGCCTGCTTCACAGAATTACAAGCAAAACATATAAACCTTCTAATCGGTTTTAAAAACAGATGCTGAAGGGACAGTCAACCCCTCAGCCTTGATGCAGCCCGCTCAGCAGTTCACTAAATGAGTGTTTATTAACACAGGCTAAAAGGACAGACTCTGCTGGGTTGAAATGGTCCACTTGACACACCATGAGCCAGATAGTCTGTGAGATAGTCGGAGAAATAATTAGACTTGAGAGGGCAATCTACTGTGGGTAATAGCGCTCTTAAGGACGTAGCAGGTTCACAAAGCTCAGCAGTAGTTGCAGTTTGTGCAGAGGATGGTGGTGAACCAATAAACTGAAAAAAACATTGTTTATCAGTGTTAGCTTTGATTCTAATCTGGACCACCATATTACATGGCTTAAATCTATTTATCTGATCAACATGGCTTTGCTTTGTATTCTGAATTGTCTCAACAACACTGGAGCTCTGTACAATGTAGTGTGCTGTCATTGTATCGAGTGCTTAGCCAGTTACAATTCCCTCATGAGAAACTGGGGAAATAATCTCACTGTAGCTTTCTGGAAAGCTTGTCAGTGGCTTAATATCAGAGTTTAAAATCAAAAAATGCATTACTTGCTCCCTCTCAAAGGTGCAGCACTCTGTAAGTGCTCAGTGTACTTGTAATACATGAACATTATCTACAGAGTGGGAAAACCTAATGATAAAATGGACCAATTCAACCTATTAAGCAGTAATTAACCGTCTCAAGAACTATTAGGGTAATGCGAAGTAAAAGAGAAAACAATGTTGTTTTTCTGTGTGCATAACACACCTACAGTTTAAAATAAATAATTGAACCACACACACACACACACACACACACACACACACACACACAAACGCACCTTTCGACCCAACCAGTCGAGGCAGATGACCACCGAATTAGAGCCTGGTTCTGCTTGAGGTTTCTACCTGTTTAAAGGTAGTTTTTTCCTTCCCTTTATCGCCTAGTGCTTGCTCATGGTGGGAATGTTGGGTCTTTGTATATATAAGAGTATAAGAGTTGGTCCCAACCTGCTCCATACGAGAGTGCCATGAGATAACTTTGTTATGATATGGCGAAATATAAATAAAATTGAATTGAACTGAATATCCATCCCACAAATGTTTTGAAAATTGGAAAGTTTCCCCCTCTACATCTATGGCATTTAATATTTTCCTATGCAACTTTCTAGTTTTATTTTAGTTTTGGAAAAAATACTTGCATCAAGCAATCCTTCAGTCAATATGGGGGGCTGGGAGCTTTTACAAAAGTAGAATGTGGGTCAGATTTCCTTTGAATATGGATGTGAGGCTGGCAGAGTGGAGGCTCACTCTGCAGATGCTGTTTAGCACACAGATCATAGAACATGTGCATGAAGACACATATCACACACACACACACACACACACACACACAGGTATATATCTTCTCATGAACAGTTTAAGCATACATGCAAGTTTGCACTCAAATAGGCAAGGCCCCTTACACATGCACATAAACACACATATATATAAATATATATATTTCTTTCTTTTTTTTAACTTTACAGGCACCTGTGTGGCTCCTGATGCATATTTGATGATGGTTTGATTGACAGTGGCAGAAGATAAGAGTGTGTGAGGACCGAGCAGCAACTCAAATGGAGAAAGACAAATGATTATGCAAAGTGTCTTAAGGCGGAGTACCACTGATGGCTGCTAGATGCTGTCTCCAAACATCTTATGGCTCCTTCAGCAACTAATTCAAAAAAGTGTCAAATCTTTCTCATAATACATTTTTTACGATTGTCATTATGGTCTCAAACACAATTTCATGTTTTCTAATGAATGAACGTTTTTGACCCATTATTATGATATTATGATTTGTAAAGAGGCCAGACTGGCAGAGACAGCTTGAATCCCATTCCCTCTAGTCTCTGTTCCACTAGAGTTTAGATCTCAGTCAGGTTTTCAGGGGGTGTCTTGCATTTTTCTGAACAGATGAAACACAATTCTTGGGATTTCTCTTTAAATCCTAAACTAAACAAGTATCTGCCGCTGTGTTCTATAGCAAAATGTGAGCTCCACATTATTTGAACAAAGATAAAACACTTTTTTGTTGCTAGCATTCAAAAATTACAGCAGCTTTGAAAATATGCCAATGGGTAAGACTCATGGGATATGTTGTTGTGAGTGATGAAATTATGTTGAGGTTATGCCTGACAGATGAGTTAAATTTGGCGTTAACTTGAATCACCCCACTTACTGTAGACAGCAGAAACAAAGTGTAAAGATTTAACAGGGATCATTTACTGCATCAGTTTAAAGTGTTCTGTACACGCTGGTCTTACATTTGAAATTGTCAACATAGTGTCACGCAATACTATAGATCATATATTGCAAATATTTAGAATAAGCAAAACTATGAAAACATCTATTATTACTCTACTGCCACCTTGCTGAGCCAGAGGGTGCTGATGGATCCTCTTTCACACAGAGGTTGACACTGAGGCTGATCTACGTGGTCTAGTATTTTGTCTGATCTGTGCTAAGGTCACTTAAATTAACAGTATACAGTGTAAACTCGTTGAAGGTTGTTGGTTGGGGATGGACTAACAGAAGAAGTAAATAAGTAGGATCATTACACACTAATGTTTTAACTTTTTATATTGTTTACCTCACACTGACCATCAGAAGGTTTCAGATTTTGGTGAAAATGCTCCTATTCAGTGCCTCTAGGCAAAGTTACTGTTACTGTGCTCATGAAATAGTTGTTGGCTCTGATAAATGACACCCAGGATCATCAATTGGTTCACTGGACCAGTAGAGGCCAGATGAGGTCAGACATCTGGCTGGGGCCTCCCACTCAGCCTGCTCTGTTTCAGATAGAGCCATGAAGATGACCCCTCTTTAGAACTGGGAGCTATTTGGCATTGATGGGCAAAGCACCCCATAAATCAGGTTATAGCAAAGCCCAAATTACTCAGCAACAGCCATAGGGAAGACGGCTGCCATTAAAATCTGTAGTGTCCAAACAAACCCTGATTGGTCTGATTTGTGTGGATTCTCCCACTTTAGTGCTCAGGTTTAGTGTAGGTTTAAAAGTATTGTCAGTGCTATTTGTGCTAACAGGACATTTATAGCTTCAGTTTAATTGCGTCCAGCATTTACTGGCTTGACACTGTGTGTGTGTGTGTGGCAGCTGTAGGAGTCCTTGTCCCAGCTGTTGTGCTTTGCTGCCAACTCACTGAGCTGGCAGCTGTTACAATAAAGTTGAAGTGTGTGGTCTCCATGCCATCCTACAATAATCTTGTGAACATTTGAAGCCATTTGGATCACTCATACTGAAGATTCACTACTGACATTTATTACTGCTGTTGGGTGTACACCTTGCCAACGAATTTTGGTGGTTGTCGTGAGAACTGTGGCAATGATGAGAATTTGTAATGATAATTGTTTTCTCACAAATAATGACTTAATTGCCCCCCCCACACACACACCCCCCGGGAGAATGAGTAATGAACTGAGCACATTATATAACAAATAAATAGGTCACAATGTTAGAAAACAAAGTGCTGTTAGGAGAAGTCGTTCCAGGCTTTGCATTGAGATGCAACCATAGACACCGAGAGACAACACCAAGAAATAAAGAAAATTAAACACAAGGTTCTACCTACAATGTCATGTCACGTTTTCTCTGACTTTTTTGACTAGTATTCCTTCTTGAAACATCTTTTCTTAGAACACACAAACTTGCAGGAATTCAGACGTGGCTTTGTCGCAGGTTTTTTTTTGTAATACTGTTAATATCCACATTCCTACCACATGCTGTATGTTGAACAAAACAGCTCATTCATGGATAACATACACCTCATATCACACTGACACTTTCTCAACTCATCAAACAAGCCAATGTAAAGATTTATAAATTATTCTGTGTGGAATTTTACTCAACATCCAGTTACATCAGTCTGTGTCCTTTGTAGAGGTAAAACTTCATCTGACCTCTCCGACATTCCTTGCATGGAGATGTAAGCAGTGTGAACTGAATCAATAAGTAATGACCCGCTCGACAAGAGGAAACAAATTCAGACCAATTTACATAGTTGCATTCATTTTAAGTATGAAGGTTATGCAAAATAATTGGCTCCACAGTAGTTATTGCGAAGTTATTGCCACAGCAATAGATGTTGTTTGTAGTGTGTAGAGCAAATTCCAAAATCACTTATCTGTTCAACATCCAGCAAACCAGTGGCGGGCTGTGCATTTCACACCTAGGCCTTCAGTGATGTCCTACTTAGTCCGACATTCAATAAATACCTCTCATAATACCATCATTTATGACACCACGTGACCACGGCTGGAGAAATGGTATACAGAAACATACTTACGCACTACTGGGCATTGCATCACCTCAATTGTGTACAAAACGGGCTATTTTCCAGCGCATTTAAAAATCAATAAACTCGCATCAGCAATTAAAACATATCTCTACGTGGTACTGTCAAAACTAAAAAATAAAAGGGTATTTAAAAT
>JAVQJL010031327.1:0-14329 GCA_036024295.1 Nannoperca obscura | reverse complement strand
TCCCAACCGGGGGCCGCCCGGGGGGGGGGGGGGGGGGGGGGGGGGGAACGGGCCGGGGTCGGGGTCAGCTGAGGTCAGACTTCAACGTTTCCATCAGGCGTCTCCTCCTCACTGTGTTCAGAGGAGGTTTCCATCAGCTGTTGGTTGTCTTTGAGGTTTTGGATAAGATGCTTTCTTAGAAACACTCTTAATCTTGGTAATTCATTCAGATCATTCAGGGTTTAAATAATGGATGTCCCCTAAAAATATTCATCTCTGGTTGTAATGTTACAAACTGGCGTGTTACCTTGACTCCTTTAGGTATATGAATCACAAGATTAGCCAAAAAAACCCATTCCCATCCAGTTATTTAATCTATAAACATCTTGTTTCCCAAGTGAATTTCCAGGAAATATACAATATATTACAACATATACCAATATCATGACATTACAACCCTTGTATTTAAGAAACCTCATGGAAGTATTATGAGCCAATCTCAGCTAATCCTTGACAGTCACAGAAAGGTGTGATGTGATTTCTACGTGGCACTTTCTCCCACATGTCAAACATTTGATTTTCACACGAACCTGCTGCTGCCACACCGTCACGAGTGGAACCACCAACAGAGAGCGTTGTGTGTGGGCATAGTTTTGGATTTCAGTACTCTTTTTCTTCTTAGTTTTTGTAGCTCATATATCATCATATCCAGCACCAGCAGTTTGTTTTTGTGCTCTCACCCCAATCTCTGCTTTTTGTCTTTTTCTGATCACTTCCCTGATTCAGCAGGGCTCTCAGGATACAGAAGTGCTGACCGAGCATCACTTTTCCCTCCAACGTCTGTGTGAGGTCATGTGGTTTTCCCAGAGTGACCTTAAATCAATATGCTGACTCGTGACATATCACCTCTGCTCTCTTTGTTAAAGCTAAATTAAGTACATAGACAACTTGCTGCCTGTAAAAGAAACTTTGACGTCAAAATTCTGGGATCCAAAGAGCCGCCTTGTAATCGAATTGGTTGCTCCCTGTTTGTAAGGGAAGTGTAATATGTTGTATAGTAGCCCCGCACACACTTCGCAGACATCCTGGCTTTTGTGGGCCGAGCTTCTTACACTTGTCTGTTGAATTGAAACTAGGCCAGTTCGTCTTTGGAATGACAATTACCATGGACCAAACTGAGGCCCTGTTCTGAGGCTGGAGGGCTGGAGGGCAGGTGGGGGTGACGGTGAGGGTATGAAAGGCGCGAAGACGACTGGGCGCTGCCAAGATGCTCTGGATGTACAGTAGCTTCCGATGCTCGTTAGCGCAGCTGAACGGAGGGCCAGGCGCTGGGGGGGGGGGCGAGGAGGAAGAGAGAGGGTGAGGCTGGCACAGGCCGGGGCGGGATGTTTA
The DNA here is from genome assembly GCA_036024295.1 of Nannoperca obscura. NCBI lineage: Eukaryota > Metazoa > Chordata > Actinopteri > Centrarchiformes > Percichthyidae > Nannoperca > Nannoperca obscura. The sequence continues at coordinate 12,958 of JAVQJL010031327.1, read as the reverse complement.
GAGGCGACGTCTATCTGAAACTTGATTTTAGGGGCTCTTTTGATAAAGTGCGGCTCAGCTCGGTGAAGAATAGAGGCAACAAGCTGGGGAAACCCTCCCTCCTCCTTGATCTCAGCCGAGCCATCCCTCTTTTCTCTCCGTCTCCTCTTGGCAGGCTTCTCTGCAACGGTGTGAGGTTGTCAGGCTGGCCCAGATTAAGGGCATTGTGTGAAGGTATTTACATCCGGCCAAACCATATTAAACAGAGATTAGGGGTTTTCACTGCGCATTGCAAAAAAAGAAAAAGGAGGGGGTGAAAAGAGGGAGCTTTTCCAGGACGAGCAGGATTTACAATTGGCATAGCTGTGAAATGGAGGAAGAGAAATGTGCTCTTTATGGAGGGAGGTGAGATGGTTGGGGGGGAGGTGCTCCACAGATCCTGTTTGAAGGTCATGTGATGCTGGCTTGTCTGAGGGGGTGTTGAGTGTGCCAAACGCTTGGCAGCCGGTCCAGTTTGTCAGCAGAAGTAAAAGAATCTGTTGGCGGGACTCGGCGAGCAGACGGGCTGCTGTGGAGGACGTCGCGGTCTGAACCAGGCGGTCTGTCGGTGCGGCACTAGCTCTTCAGGAAATCTTCTTAAAACAATCATCTTTTTAAATTTCTTTTTATTATTAAAACAAAAGTCTTTCTTTTTAAGCTCGATTGTTTTTGGTGCCAATGGGATCCGAAGTGAACTGCTGAGGTCTGGGAGTGTGTGGGGGGGGTGGTTCACTCTCTTATCTCTCGTGCGGTCGTCGTTCACACTGTTACACAGATTATTTATCATGAGGGGATATTACTCTTTTTACCTTGGTTGTATAGGGAAGAGACAGAGGAACAGCAGTCATGTGATGTTGCCGTGTTTCCAGAAATCTTTGCTATATATTATGCCAATATTACATTGGTATGTATTGTACAATATTATATTGTATATATTATAATATATTCATATATTATAACCAATAGCAAATCATAGCCGAAGAATAAGACCCAAGTCTCTGTGTGAAATTCTGCAGAAGCCGTAAGTGATCACAGAAATGTGGAAAAAGAAAAGCAGAGTCCTTTTTCAGTAGCTGAAGCAAAACACTAATTACCTGCAATAAAAAAGGCCATTTGTCGCTGAATTGTTTGCCACTGGTTTGGGAGCAGATGTTGGAAACATGGCCTTGTTGTATTATTAGCTCAGCGTAGTGAGGAGGAGGAAAAAAGGGACGTTGATAAAGATGAATGTCTCCTCGGCCCATCTGGAATCCATCAGGGTTTAAACAGATATGGTTTAAAGAGGTACAGTATGTGTTGCCCCTTTCCTAAAAGTGTTTGTTAAGCTCCTCAAAAGAAAGAGTCTTGTGATCGTTGACTGTTTATGATCCTCCTCGTCGGCCTGTTTGATCCTGCAGGGATGCTTCTTTATGCAAAGCAGCCCGGCCGAACAAGACGACGTCGTTCTGAACCATGAATCAGTCTGTAGGGTCAGAAGGAAGTTTAAGAGATACTAAATTGGCAAAACTGAGGATATCTGGTGTCATTGAAGACCTGCAAGTTGTTTACAGCACAGCAGAGGTGAGACTGAAGAAAAGGCATTCATCAAACTGCCAGCAGAGTGATGCAGTTGTTTACTGACAGATGTGACTTTCAGAGAAAATCCTCGTCATTCTGAATTTTAAAGAGGGCTACTCTTCAGGAAACATCACCCATACACTCAAAATTAACATAAAAAATGTGCTTTTTGAAAAACCTGCACATTACGCTTCACTTAACTTCTAAATCCTTCTTAATAAAGCACCAAAAAGTAAGTTTTGAATCTGGAAATGTGTTCTTTGAGTCACTGATATGAATGTGCAGGTGGTCAGACCGTGTTGTAAAGCAGAGACACTCCTGTTTTCACACTTTAGGATGTATGTTGGACTGAAAAGTTGATTAAACTGGATGTAAGTGTTTACCGAGCTAAACGTCATCCGAGTTCCCTCCTGCGACCTGATACTTCAGCAGCCACGGCGACAGTTCCTTGGACGGGTCTGCACGCCTTCCTGTTCCTCCAGGATCCCTCACTCCGTCCCTCACTGCGTGTGTGTGTGTGTGTTAGAGAGAGAGAGAGAGAGAGGCAGGCATGGAAAGGCTTCCCAAATAAAGAGGCCTTTTTATCCCTAGGGCCGCAGCCTGCCGCCGGCCCCTGGAGGAGTTTGTAGAGGATAAATAAACCTCTTCAGACAGAAAAGATGGAGTCTGTAAGCGTCGTGTTAACGGACAGCGTGCCGCAGAATCTCAAAGACAGACTTTATATTATTCTGAAGGGCTATTTGTTATGATATTGAGCCAAGAGGGTAAGAGGGGCCAGGAGGGCAGGGGCCCCTTGATTTATAGAGTGACTGTCCAGCCTGTACTGCACACACACACACACACACACACACAAACACACACACACTGTTCCTCATTCACGATCACAGATTCATACATACACACATATATCAGACACATACACATTTACACACACACAGTCAAAGAGTACATATCACACATTGATTCCAGCTGGCCCCATGTTCCGGTGAGAGTGCTTCGACCCCCTTCAAACACACACACACACACACACACACACACACGCACACACACACCAGGCAGCCGATAGCTCACACATGCCGCACCGGACGAGAAACCAGCGGGAACATCTAGATGTTGTGTTCAGAGGCCAGAACAATATTAGCATTCTTTCATGTCTGATATCTTGTTGTCGTCTCTGACCACAGCCACATCGTGATAGTTGTTTAATTTGTTGTTGTTGGTACCGTCCTTTGGAAGAAACACTGCTAGATAAAACTGGGTCAATTACAGGCTACTTTGTGCACTGTAGTAACCTGATTAATGTAAGCTGTGTGCGTCCAGAGACCGGTGTTGGTTTACTGTCTGTATAATGCCATACACACGTTGTTGCAGTTTGGGGCTTGTGTTTGACCAATTAGCAAAGTGCAGTTCTGCTCACTCCACCCCAATAGTTCCTGGGCCTCCCAACATAATACTTCAGGAGCCTGGAACCTGGAGGGATTCCTGCTTTTTCAATTGAGTTAAAGACCCAGAGTTTCTGGAAAACTTCCTGTGGTCAAAATATGGACAACACAACTAAGTGTGGTCTTTCCAGGACTCTGGTTCATTCAGCCTCACTGTCGGATGGACAGAACCACAAGAAACCTCCACCTTTACTCACATGCAGAGGAAGGTGACTGAGTAACGCCCTGTTTGACACGCAGCAGCTGGACCTTTTTAGGAATTTAAAATTGCTCGCTTACTAATTGGGAATTCCTCTCTTTGCATATTTCTGTGTGACACACTTAAATGACCACATTTCAAAAGGACTGTGTCTCAACAATGTGATCAAACCTATGACCTCACATTTCACACATTTTCTACGTTCAAATCTGCAGGATCAGAAGCAGAAGCAGATATTTTGTCGTTGGCGGTGACCAAAGAAAGGGGGCTTTGCTCTTTTGTGTGACACCTGAGAAATTGAGTTTTTTTAATGTAGGAGGGATATATCTTTGTTTTGCTTTTGTTCTTTCTATAAATTGCATTTGTTTTGCCTCTGGCAGTGTGAACATCCAAGCAGCGCACAAGCGTTCCCTCATATCTATTTTCCCAGGATCAAAGCAAAAGTATTCATTTCACAACCGGATCACACAAATGCATTGCTTTGCTTTGCTATTAACACATCTTAATTAAATAAGCTGTAGTGTCTAATCCATATTGTCCCCCAAAGAGGCCACAGTGTGCTTCAAGAACATGGAGAAATGTGGAGAGAAATAACAGATTTGTGTAAAAAAAAGGCTACTTTTGCAAGTAATTCTCACTCTAATCAAACATGAAATTACTTTTCATTCAATATTCTGGTTGTTTAAAGGGTGAGTTCACCCCAAATTACTGCAAAGCTTCAGTGAAACTACCTGCAGGGCTCTATACCATGAGGTGTAAGTGAGAAATGTGTTTTTGTAATTGAGGTGAACTAGCCCTTTAAGCAGGAAACATGTGGCTAATGCAAAGAAGCAGTTCTAGTGGAGCCTCGGTGCTGCTGCTGATGCTCATTCAGAGCTGCCAGAGGAGGTTGTGCTCGAGTGCTCGGGCTTCATAAAGCTGAAGAGAGCTATGAGTCTCTGGAGATTATTATATCTACCCCATAAAGCCCAGTTACCCATGTTTAAGACCTGAAGATATTCTAAGGCCTATTTTCTCCTCTTCTTTCACAGGGGTCGTAAGTAATACACGAATGTGGAGAGCCATTGAATTTATGCTCTGTGCACCGTCGCCTCCGTGTTTTTCTTCTCCTCATGGGCCTTTTTGCTTTAAAAGAAAAAAAGGTGTTGTAAATATTGTTGTCAGAGCCAGAAGCCACACAGAGAACCGCACAGCCATGTTAAAACATTACTGACTCAACTTCTCCTGTATTTCTACCGGGTGTAAGAAGACCAACTCATTCACAACTCATGCACTCAGCTTCATTTCAGACCTGCACAGAATGAAATCTCTGAAGCGTGTCTGAAGTTCTCAGCGCTCAGGTGAAACACGCAGCTTCAGCGGGTTGCTTTGCTCGCTCGTATCTTGAATTTGGGAAACTTTTTCTGTAAGTTTAAAAAAAATAATTGTGTTTTTTCTATTTAATGACATTGTTGTTGTTGTTTTTTCTATTTAGCGAATAGTAAAGAGGCAAACCTGATCTTTAAGCTCAAAGTACAGCCTTCTCCATAGTCACTGAATTAGTGACTTTCACAATTGAACATGAACAAACATATGTTCTCACTGTATGTGTCCAGGTTTTTAGATTTCGAGCTATAGGGATTTTATTGTTAGTCACAGTAAGTATCTTTTGTAATGAAGCAGCATTTTCCCCATTGTGGCATCACAACTTTCACTTAAAGGATCTGAGTTCTTCTTCTGCCTCTGTCGTTTGATGTGGAGGACTGACGATATGCCGACAGACAGACAAAGTTTCAAAGGAAGTCTGGCAGCGTTACCTGCTGGTTCTCCCACATAAACAGTACCTGTGTGTTTCTGCGAGGGTGCGTTCCCATTGGTCCGCACTAGCAGCCTGCTTCTCGCTGAAGGAGCCCATCTATAATTCACAGCACCTATTATGTATTCCCCGTGAAGACCGTCTCGTCTGGGCCACTCCGGATTTCAACCTTGCCTCTCAACTCCAATTTCCAAATCTCGGTTCGAGGTTGTCTGTGAGAGGGCGAGTGCTCGTCAGCGAGCCTCTGTAAGGCCGCTGCCCTTTCAGCGGGTCCACAGCGGCTGTATTTGCCATCATAAATCACACTCTTCAGTCTTTTCTCGTGGGTGGGTGTGCAAAAAAGTGTGTGTTGTGTACTCTGTCGCGCGTGCAGCTCATTGAGAGAAGTTCACAGCAGTTGATTGTGCTCGCATATGTGAAAGTATACGTGCGTCTGTGTGGTTATAAGTGTCCTGGTGTCTCTGTACATTGTGGCGTTACCTTGTGTCTCCCTGTTGATGTGTAATCGAGATCTGGATGAGGAGACACCTCTGATGGAAGGACAAGAGGAGACACAAGGGGACCCAGTGTTTATTTATCCAGGCGTGTCCCTCCATCCTTACTGAAGCTAGTAAACATGTTGATTTTTCCTTGGCTCTAACCAAGCTGGCGCATGCAGCTCCTGGAGTAAATGAGCTGGTGTGTGACAGGGAAGGTTGCAGAGGAGGAGGGGGGTTCATTTCCACACAGCCCCAGATCTGTCTTCGTCCTCGGAATAAAAAGTTGCAGTTTTCTGACTTCCAGAGGCAGATTAGCTGATAGATCGCCAGCGGGGCTGCAGGTAATTCTGCATCACTGCCTCTTTGTTTCAGAAGGAAGGCAGTGAAGACAAAACTCTATGACGGAGTTTGCCTTTTAATTACACTGGGGATATCTTAAACCCTTAATTACCATAAAATGTCATCTGTCGCCTGTAAGATTGAAAAACGTGTTCCACGATACATCACGTTGGATGCGTCTTGAAATACACTGAAAACAAAACACCTTTCTCATAACCTCACTGTGTCTCCTTTGTGTGCAGACTCTGTGTCGAGCGAGACAGCCTTCCTGGAGGACTATGTTCTGGGCATGGGGGACACCCTGGAAATGTCATGTGACTTGGAGGACCGCTCAGAGCCCATAGTCTGGTTTAAAGACGGCGCCGGGCTGGTGCCTAGCAACCGGACGCGGCTGGGCCAGAGGATGTTGCGCATCATCAACGTGTCGTACGAGGACTCTGGCGTCTACTCGTGCCGGCTCGCCCACAGCAACACGCTGCTCAGCAACTACACCATCCGGGTGACAGGTGAGACTTTAAACCTTTGCTAGAGCACGTTCAAAATGTTCTTAAAGCTCTGTGTAGTAAATCGACGCTGCACCTTCATACTGCTTTCTTGTCATTTATCTTATTTTGCTTCATTCTTATGAAAACTTTCACCTCTTCGGCCATCAAAAAGTCCTTCAAATTGGACAATCTGTGGGGAAACACTCCTTTCAGCTGCTCACAGCTACTAAAGCCGTAACCTGTGGTGAAGCATCACATGATGCATGATGAATACGGGTTAAAGTTGGGAAACAGCACATTAATCACCAGAAAAGGCAGTTCTGAAGGTTCTTCAGTCAATTGCTTTGTTGCTTGACATGAAGTCAAATACAGCACTAATGAAACTTTTCATGGTACTTACAGCAGATAAATCATTTTCAAAATATGTAAATCATTTTAAGACATTTAAATAAGAGCTAAACTAATAGTTTAAGATACTTGAGCCACCAGCAAAGCTCCAGCGCAAACAGACACTTTGGCTGCACCCAGCGGTGCTCAGAAAACCAAACCTGCCTCTATTTCTTCTTCCCATCTGACAGACAACTGAGAATCAAAGTATTTCCTATCAATAAACACAGTCGAACAGTTTCAGCAGTGATGTGTCGACATGACAGCTTTTCATAACGGCTTCGTAGGAAAACAGTGAAAACTTAGCTCAGGAGGAAAGGTCTATTATTCCTCCTCCTGCTCGATTTCAACTAGCTGCCTGCCAAGCTGAGCACACACACACACACACACACACACACACACACACACACACACACCGGCTAACACCGAGCCAAGTTTCACACAGGTTCCCCCTCCTGATGCACAGTCAAAGGTGAAATTCATTATCGAATGAGGGGATGAGTTACGTCTTAAACAAGTGTGTGGTGCAAACAGAGTTCTAATAGGAATGCAGGAGGGGAGGGTGTGTGTGTGTGTGTGTGGGTGGGTGGGTGGTTGGGGGGGTCAGAAGGTAGCGAGCAGAAGCTTAAAAGTCTGGCAGCTTTTTCCCGTAAAACTCATGGACACCAGCTGAGCCAGTTATTGACAACTAATTAGAAAGCAATTAGCTCGAAACATTTCATCATTGGAAACAGATGGGGCGGCAAGAAATGAGAGAGTTCGCCTCCTCTCAAATCACCCCCCACCTCCTCACACACACACACACACACACACACACAGATGTATGTGTTTGGCTGCAAGCCGGGGAGAAAATGGCCTTTCCCAGGACTGATCAGAGGTGGACAGCTTCTCTTCCAGGACGCACTTATCATCCCCAGACTGCAGGAGGACACATGCAAACAAACTCCCCACATCCCTGATTTAAAAAGAATAAAAACATCCATCTTTTCAAGTGATGTTCAGTTTTTTCCCCCCTTTTTAAACAAGAGCAAAAAAGCTCATTGAGGTGAGACTGAGAAAAACCGCACAGGAAGCCAAGTCATTTCAGTGCACGTCATATCATCGTAACACTCGGTACATGTTTAAATGACTTGTGAAATCAGACTTTTTACAGTATTTAGGAGCCGTATCAGATTTTGCACCTGGACGGCATCCAGACGGTGCAGAGCAGCCAGCTCGTATTGTACACGCGGTACACATGTTGGAAGCAGGGGCTGTAATGTGAGGGGATGGGTTACTGTTACTGTTCATTGTAAAAACTGTAATTTGCTGATTCAAGTACTGCTTTAAGTCCTTTAACTGTGCTCTCTTGCTGTTGTTTGGTGCAGTCAGTGGTTGTAATTGATATTTTGAGTGCATTCCTCTTTGTTTTTTATATCTACAAAAGGTTGGTAAAGTTAATGTTCTTCCCATAGGCCTATAGATCAATGGAGTTGTTGACAGGAACAGGAACAACCAAAGTTGTTAAAGCTGTAATCGTACTTTAATCAAATGTGTTAAGATCTTCTGAGATTTGTCTTTCTTTTGCATTATGGCTCTAAAGATGCAAATGTCCACCAGTTTGGTCCAGACTGAAACATCTCAACAACTACATTCACCAGTACTTTGGTTTATGACCAAATACCTGCAAAACTAACAAAAGTCCCGTCTGCTCAAGCTGTATTTTGTGTTTAGTGCTAGTAAGCTAATGTTAGCCTGCCAACACGCTAAACACAGATAGTTGATTGTAAACATTATGCCTAATAAAGATCAGCATGTTAGCATTGTCATTGTTAGCATGTTAGCATTTAGCTCAAGTGCAGCCTCACAGAGCTGCAAGCTTTGTTGTCTGAGGTACCAGTGCTATTTGACTAGTTTTGCTAAACACTCACATACAGTGTTCTGTTGTAAAGGTTTATTTTTGACAACCACAATAGCATTTTCATCAAACTAGCTTCTTTCTGCTGAGCTGCACAGTGGAGTCACTTAACAGAAACTAAAACCTGCTAGTCAGGAGTTTCAGGGGCAGTTTTAGCTCACCGGGGTTGTCAAGGTAACAGCTGGCTCTCATTAACCAGACCTGTAGAGCTGAACCAGAAAACTCAAAGGTCACATGGAAAATAATTACAACGCTGCGGTGAAAATGGTGCCATGCAGCAAATCTAAACCGTCGTATCTGGGGCTGGCATCTGACACGCTAACTGTTAGCAAGAGTTAGCGTGTGTTGCAAAGATGGAGTTGTTTTTGCATGTGTGTGTGTGCGTGTCCCAGCATCATTAATGACCCTCTCGTTTGTAACGTCTGTGGAAATGTTTGGGTTGTAATATCTGAGCGAGCTACAGAGAACTGTGGACTCATTCATGAGTGTCTCACTTTAACATGCTTTCGTGCATCTGCGTGTACATTCGACTAATCATACTTGTTTGTGAACACACACCATTTAATCTCCACTCGCCATTTAACTGCTTTGTTTTTCCCCCCCTTTCTTTATTTTCCTCTCGGCTTCAGTCTTTCCAGATGTCATATCTGTGTTATCTGATGGCTAAAAGTTCACCAAGTCTAAAGAATGAAGATATTTTAGTAAATCTTTAAAAACATTTAGTCTGTTTTTTTTAATGTGTATTCCACTCTGTCTGTCTTTTCTTCTAAGATTCTCTGTCGTCCGGTGATGATGAGGATTATGACGAAGATCCAGAAGATGCAGGTAATGGAAATGGTAAATTCTTTAATTTTTTTATTTTATTATATTATTTTACAGACTCATCTATTGTTATTCCTAAATATTGAAATGGTTCATTCCTGATCAAGTCTCTATACCTTGCAGTTACTTTGGGGATTCTGGTGATGCAAACCAAGAATTATGAGCAGTGCTGTATTTACTGTCCTCTAGTGGGACAGAAATGGTCTCTTCACATTATTTGTGTCAACAGTTAATCTGCATTTTAGACTCATTTTACTTGTCATTGTGATTAAAAGAGTAGCTCAGAAAGGAGCGTTTATTGGCGGCACCGGGACTATCATTGTATTTATGCAACTGATTAGAGTTTTATATCTGTAATTGGAGTTCTACGTCTCTTATAACGGCTCACTGTCTTTCTGTGCTCATATTAAAGCGTCTCCCCAGAGCATTAAACTAAACGCCGCCTTCGCACAGATCAAACGCCGCTGGTTCTCTGGCGGGTAACACCCCTCTCAGCGCTCTGTTGTGATGTGAGCTGTTTTGGCATTCGGAGACATGCGGAGTTCAGGTGCAGGTGAACAAAGAGCGATGAGGGACGGCTTCTGCTGGCTGCGTGCGCTTTACACGCTCGGTACTGTCAGCTAGCATGACTCCAGAGAGACAGAATAGCGTCTCCACCCCCTCGGCGGGCTCTCGACCAGCCAGACGCCACACTGTGCTGCCTTTGTTGTACCGTACGGAGGGAGACGGTGAAGGTGACGCACAAACAGTCAGAGACAGAGGGGGGAAAACATGGAGGAATGAAATGATGGAAATACGGTGAGAGAGGAGGAGGTGATGGGATAGAAGTAAAGCGAGGGAGACGATGGATCACCTGACGCAGAAAGTGAGAAACTTACAGAAAAGAAGAGGTTGATTTAAGAGTTTGAGCTACACTTACTGTGACGGTTCACAATAGTTCAAAGAAGAATGATACAATTAGACGAATCTACGTCTTGACAGTGGACTGCTGCCGTCAGTGAAAAAGACACGCCAGCAGTGTCAAACAGTCCATTATGTCTTGAACTGGATCCCAGTCCATCGGCAAAATTGGTGCCAGGAGAGAAATATGGAAGTGTTCGGGTGACGGAGCGACCGGCGGACGCCCAACTGAAATCAAAGCCCGTTTTGTAAACGTGGCTACGAAGCTCCGACCAAATTGCATTCAGAAATCAAGTGCTCGTAGTGAAAGTGGCTCTGCCAAACTAACGCTAACACTGTTGGCATCCAACTGCAATCAGACAGACATAAAGAGACGGAAAAAAGTTTGATCTTCATAACTAAGAAAGTTGTTGATGTGACAGCACAGAAATCGGCTGAATGTTCATTTTAGAGGAACTTTAGAGGAAGCTTGCGATGCTTGTGAACTGTGTTGCATTACACAGAGAGGTGTTTCAAGCTACATCCTCCAGAATGAATGAAAGCTACATCCTCCTCTCTACTATCAAATAAAAAGCATAAAATGCTCCCAAAAATCCTTAAAATAAGAGCTTTTAGTAAAGACGTCAAAACTTGTTCTTTTTTATTTTTGCAGCAGCAGCAAACAAAGTTGAAGGTTTCTGTGGATGTTGAAATTGTTAACGTTTCTGGGGAGCTGCTGCTGCTGCAGCGTGTCTCTTTCTCTGTGAAGGATTTCCTCACTGTTAGAGGAGACATCTGTATTTTAATGAGGCAGTAGTTGCAGATGACAGCATGTAAATGGAGCTTTGAGAAAGACAGAAGGCTGGGGCTTGATACTGGGGATCCAGTAATCACCTGCTAATTGCCTTAAAATAATAGTTACTTTTGTCTTATTGTAGCACTCAAGCACTCAATCATTGAATGAATACAGGAATGACTGAACATTTAGAGTGTTTGAGGATTAAAAGTGTAATCCAGCTTCGTATTCATACAGTATTGCCTTTTTCTTAAAGGCATTTAGCTGAGGCTCTTATTCGGAGAGATTACAGGAGAAAGCATGAGAACAAGCTGTAGAGGAACTCTGCAGAATGCTTCCTGTAGCCATCTTTGTACTGAAAGTCGCTGTGGATAATCTTAACACCTGCAATCTTAAACCTGAATGTGTTTGGCGGTGAAAGCCCCGAGTGCTGCTTACTGCAGACATCCTGAATGCCAGTAAATAGCCTCGGACTGCCAGACTTAATCTCTGGATGTAAGACTACCTCATGACATACGAGGCTCCGATTTCCTGGCCAAAAGGAGAGGGATTAGCCCAGAAACGTTAAACCCCTATCGCTGCTTAATGTCCACTAAGCCAGCGCTAATTAGCCGGCTGTAACAGGAAGGAGCCATGTGACGAGCCACACCGCCAGACGGAGAGTCCCCGTCGCTGAGCGGAAGAACATTCACACGCAGAGAGGAATAATAATAGAGATGTGGACGTGGTGATACAGGCGGGCCGTAATGAGGGAGAGGGGATGGAAAACATTTGCCGAATGACAGCGAGGCAGAGAAAATTGCAGAGCGAGAGAAGAGAAGAGAAAAGATGGCACCAATAAAAAAAAGAGAGAAGATTTGAGGGGTTGAGTCACTCTGAGCTGTCGCTGGAGCTGCCAGTTGAAATGATGCTGCTGGCCACAGCTGACTGTTCTCAGACAAGCTGCTGCAGTCATGAGCTCATTCTCCACCAACCTCCGGAGCTCGCTCAGCTGCCTCCCAAGGCCTTCTGGGAACATGCAGCCGAGATAGGCGCCTGCCCAGCAGCCACAAATGATATTATCGACCAATTTGTAGGATTGACACCAGATTTGTGTTTCATTTTCGTTCAAGGAGAAACACAGCAGCTTTGTCTGCAGCCGCTGTATCTTTCCAGTTTACACTGAAACCTCCGGCATCTACACAACTCTGTGTTACTGACCAAACTGTGAGGCCGACGTCTGGCTTTTCTGTTCTGATTACTGATACTGACATCACCAAATAAGGGAGATCTGCCATGAAATCTGCTTTAAGACGGCCATGTTAATATAAGTCAGAAGACACGTAAACATATGCGAAATAAAGAGTAAAATGTTCGATTTAAAACGCCTGAATAGTTTCTAAGAGGGGCATCGTCACCATTCAGGTATCATGGAGGATTACCAACAAACAATAATTGTCTTGACTAGTTATTTTCTGGCATTTATTGTCCTTAAATGTATTTCCAATGCAATGCATTCTTGAACCAAGGTTGCATTGTGAATAAAGAAAAGCTGTCCCACCTCCTGGATGGACTGTTGCTTCAAGAAAAGTCTGAACATATCAATACTGAATACTGCGTTCATCAGTAGAAAATAATAAACCTGTTTTGACTCGTAATTGTCCAGTAGTTCTTCCCTTTTGACCTCACAGAATATGTTTGAACGTGGCTTGTAAAACTTGCCATGTGGACCTGACAGAAGAGCAAATGAGAGGTCAGAGGTGGAGCCGTCGTCCACCCTCACACGATGCATATGGGTTATTAAAAGTGAGTATTTGTGCCGGGGTAGACAGCGGTGGACAGACTTGGAGCCTGGATGTAGGGACAGGGCCGGGTGGGGGGGGG